>CAXKVV010000487.1:0-30945 GCA_964058805.1 Schoenoplectus triqueter
AAAATCAAACTAAACATAGCAAATCTAACTAAATACGGAGGAGGAAAAAAGAATTCAGGGGGAAAAATAATTCAGGGTTTCACAATAAGTGATCTATCTGTTTATACGAAACCCATCAATCAATCAACTAACTGTATTTTTGTTGCTATATGGGTTCTTGCCTGGTAGTCAGTTCATCTAGTGGTGCATGGTCATCAATGCGTATAATACATTACTAGGATCCTTTTTAAGGAGAAAATTTAAATGGGGTTCGTAATTCCTCATAAAGAAAATAAACATATTATCTAATAGAATTAAATATACTATTAATAATTCAGTGCACAAGTTAACCATGCTTTTGATTAACAATCTAAAATACAATTTTTATGGAAGAGGGATTCATAAAAATATATAAGTTCATGTTATTCAAATTAAAATAATAATAAACGCATCAAAATTTCCAGCTTGATTTATTTGATACCTTCATTTCTCATGCTTTTTCATCTTTAGTAAATATATTTAATTTAAGTATTGATTTTTGGGATTGGGGATCCTGGATATAAAAATCATGAACTATGCCCTAATTTCATAGGGTCCGTTTGGCAAATCAAAGAATAATTTTAGAAGAGTGATAGAAGAGTGATAGAAGAGTGGTATTCTTGATTATTCGGAAGAGTAAAAATATTATTTGGCAGTTGTTAATCAGAATAGTTAAAATATGAATAATTATGATACTAATAATGATGATGATAATAAAAATAATAGTAAAATAATAATCATAATAGTAATAATAATATTCATAGTTTTAATCATAGTAATATAATAAAAATATAAATATAATCATAATATAATAATAAAAAAAATATAATTATAATCATAATCATAATAATATAATAATAAATAATCATAATTTTAATAATATAATATTATAATAATATAATAAAAATAATTAAATAATAATCATAATCATAATAATGATAATAATAATTATAGTCATAATCTTAATAATATAATAATATAATCATAATATAACCATAATTATCATCATAATATAATAATATAATACAACATAATAAAATAATAAGTAATAATAATCATAGTCATAATCATCATAATATAATAATAATATAATCATAATAAAAATATAATAATATAATAATAATAAATAATCATAATTATAACATAATATAATAATATAATACTAAAATTATATTTATTATAATATAATAATAATAAATAATATAATATTACTAATAGTGATGATAATATAATACAATATAATCAAACAATAATCGCTATTCTGACAAGAGCTAATTCGATATTCCACCTATAAGTTGGTATACCGGATTAGCACTCTTCCGCACATTTCTATTTAGTCTAAAATTCGTTTGACAAATTAATTCCTCGGAATAGCAATTTTTACTTTTTGCTATTTCATAGAGTGCCAAACAAACCATAGTGAATGTGGTTGTGGATGATAAAAAATAGTTAGTGGAAAGAAGCAATGCTGACAACGAATAAATCATATCGTCCATGAAAGATAACAATGCTTCAAAGTTTTGAAAAAATGTGGCAACAATAAAGACGCATTCAATTGTTCAATTTCTTTTTCAAGTAGCTAATGAAAAAAGCATATTGTTTTGGCAAGATAATTGAGATGGGGGTTCATTGCAAAAGATATATTCGACATTGTTTATGGATGCAATAAGAACTGATTGCACAATACATGAAATTAATGAGGAATGCACATGGATGATTCCGTTAGGCGAGTTCACATCCCAGGAACAACAAGAGAAAGAAGAACAATTGAGAGGAGAGTTATAAATGATAATCTTGCAAAGCTCAGTGAAAGATCAAATATGTTGGGACAGAAGTCTACATGAATTTTCCGTAAAATCAATATATCAGTTTTTGCAAGGTGCATCATACCATAAGACTCAATTGGCAAACATTTGGAAATTGCAAATTTCACCAAGAATTATAGTGTTTATGTGGTTGGTGCTAAGAAATTTCATTATAACAATAGATAATCTAAAAAAGAGGGAATGACAAATGGCAAATAGCAAATGTTTCTTACATGTGCTTTCAGAAAGAAGAAAGTGTAAATCATTTATTCGTTGGGTGTCAAACAGTAAAAGAAATTAGATGGTATATTCATGATGACAAATGAGAAGACAACGATCATCAGTTTTTTTATTATAATTATTCAGATAATCCTAATTTTAATAATAAGAGTTATAAAATTTAAATTTTAAAAATACGAATGGTAGCGCACCACTGCTAGTGGCGCATTGCAAAAACGCCACTGTTTTTCTAAAAAAACTGAAAGACGCCAGTGTGAGTGACGTTTTCCCACTAGCGTCAACACCGGTATGCAACTCTAACTTAAAAAAAAAAAAACTAAAAGATGCCAACGCGCCTCTGACAGTGGCGCGCTGTCATTCATATTCCCAAAATTTTATTTTTATCACTCTTATTATTAAAATTATGATTATTGAAATAATTATTATAAAAAAACTGCAACAATCATCCGCAAAATATAAAAGGGTGAGTTTCAGATGGAAACAGATTGCAACGAGCACTTGTGATGGAGGAAGTTAGAAGCAATTACATGTTTTATCATTTGGAGAGAACGATGCAAAAGAATTTCTAAAGATGAAAATAAGAGCAGTATCATGTTAATAAGAGAAATCTTATAAGAGGAATATAAACAGTGGCAAACAAAATTTGAATGGAAATAACTGGTATAGGATAGAAGTTAGAGTTTTATTGTTTCTGTTCGCTTTTCTGTTTTACATCGCTTTTGTTTAGCTGGAAACTATGTAACGTGATTATCACACACTTGTGATCAATATCAATGAAATTTGGAGGGCCTGACCTCCATCTTTTTGTTCAAAAAAAAAACTTTCGACTTTGGAATATTAATTCACTGTTACTGTAGCAATGAAGATCGACAGTTCACATTTCATATTTTAAAATAGAGGTGAATTTAAATGCCTTAATTTTTGTATCTCAATCGTGTCTTCATTTTTTAAATTGTTATATTGGATTTTCTCACTGCACGCATTTTATTGACCAAAATGACACGAATCGAGCTTTAGTGAGTTCTAATATGCAACATCATGAAGTTCTGCTATTGTAAGAATTGGACTAGAAGGTCAAATCTAACAATTCAAAAATTAAAATTAAAATATATAATAAAACCGTTAGATTTGATCTAGGTCATTTTATTTATGTATAAATTAAAAATTATGATGTTTGAATATTATTTTATGTGACATCAACAACTTGTAGAAATACACTAATATGATTAATTTCTGATGTTGATTTTATAACTTGTTAATTTATATACATAAAAGTGAAAAAATGAATATTTTTATGCTAAGTAAAAATATTATATATATTAAATGTAATAATAGTATTTTTGATATTTTAGTTTTAAATTTTGAGTTACTAAAAATTTAAAAAGTGAAGGCACGATTGAGACACAAAAATTTGAGGCATTTTGAATCTTCCTCTTTAAACTATTATTGCAAAATAGATATTTTGGCAACTTACATATATTGGTGAAAATAATACTTCAGTAAATTATAACAAAACAAAGTTTTGAATCTAATATAACTTCCAAAATTTTAACGGGAAGAAGAAAATAAGATTTTAGCTGATCCTTGGTCAATATTCATATCTGATAAAAGTACTGATTTTTTTAGAGAAACTTTGTTTTCTCCCCTCATGTTGCACCATGATCTATATCGTCTATTTTAAGTATCTGTTTATAATTTTTCATTCTGATTTTGGACCTACATTATTCTAAGTAATATTTTGAGATAGTCTGATAATTGGATGCTGTAATTTTTTAATACCTAAAGTAATTTGTTCTATAAATCTCGCTTAACTTAGACCAAAGAAAGATGCAATATTTTCCATATTCAACATCTGACTGGATTCACTTTCATAATGGAACATTAAGGCGTGTTTGATTCTCAAAAATAGAAAGTTAATTCAAAAATAGTGAGCTAATCTAATTTGGATGTAAAAAATTTTAAACACAAAATAAAGAATTGAGAATAGCTCAAGTTAGTGCTGTTTTGCTAAATCAACCGTTTGATTAGCACTTCCGTGAGTAGGGGTGTCAATAGGTACAATACGTGTCAGGTGGAGATATTTTCATTATCATATCCATTTTAAATTACTTTCACCCAAACACTAACCTTATCATTAAAATTAAGCTTACCCATACCCTACCGGCCTACCCTTACCCGTTAAAATAAACGGCTAACGAAACGGTAATGGATGCTAACGAATAATATTAATGTATTACTTAGTTTATTATAATATATATATATATATATATATATATATATAACTCATTCAGTTCATACAAATACATCTCTATTTTACTAGTATAAAATAAAAAATATAACTATGCAATCAATTCTAACTTGAGTTATTTTAAAATAAATAAATTAAAAAATAATATCTTGTCTAAAATAAAATCTAATATTGTCGCATTCAATTATTTTATAAAGTACTCTACTAAATATTATTCAAACATTATAATTTATAAGATGGTAAAACTTGAAAAGGATAATAATTATAATTCATAGTAATTAACTCATAAAAATTGGGGCAACTAACATACAGATTTTTTTATTTTGATAAATAAAATAAATAAATAAGGAATTGATAAGAATACCCCGAAGTTGTGCGTTAGTGGTCTAAACCGAGTTTGAAATTACTAGCTATTAGCACACAACTTTAGGACGTTCTTACCAATTCCCTATTTTTTTTATTTTATTTATCAAAAAAATATTACATGAGATAATTATATTGAAAATAGTATAAGTTATTTTCTTAATAATTTACCCTATAGGATAAAATGGTACGAAATGACCTTTATCCATACCCTTACCCATTTACTTAACGAAATAAAAATTTTATCGTTACCCATATCAAATAAGTTAATGAAAATAAATTTATCCATACCCATCTTATTGAATACGGTACGAATCGGGTAAATAGATAAAAGAGTATCATTGACACCCCTATCCGTGAGAATAGCGAAAATAATTCCACCTTATTTTTTTATTTCTTTAATAATATTATAACAAAGTAATAATTAAAAAAATTAAAATAATAATTAAATAACAGTACAAAATAAGAATTAATATTGAATAAAATGATAATAAAATAACAAAAATAATGAACAAAATAGTATTCATTAGTATTAAACATAATAATAATGAATAATAGTACAAAGTAATATTAAATAAAATAATTAATAATCATTAGTATTTACTAAAATATTAATTAACAATAAATAATAATACAGACAAATAATTTTTAATATAAAATAAAATAATAATTATATAAATAAATAAAACAATAATTGTTAATATCAGATATAAAAATAATTCATTAATTTATTTATTTTTCTCATCGCTATTTTTAAATTAGTATCTAAATAACATTTAACTAACCCAAAAGTAAAAATTAGGTCTAATCTCATATTTTTAAGATATCATTAATCTCACACTATTTTTAACTATTAACTCAAAAAAATTATTTTTACATTAATGTTTCCACCATCCAAACACACCTAAGGGTCTATTCGGCTAGACAAAGGAAAAGAAAATAGATGAAAGAAATGAATTACTTTTACTGTTGCGTGTGAGAAAAATAATTAGCTTAAAGACAAGTTTTTTTTGAGTGAATAGTGAATGTTCGAACGAGGAAGGTTCAATGCCATAAGTTTTGTGTGCTATAAGATGCCACCAACTCACTTTTTAATTCATATTTTAAAATTTAAAACTCAAATTTCAAATTCAAATCGTTGATCCTAATAATTTTTATGATAGATGTATGCTTCTCAGATTTTATGATTTTTGGACATCATTTGATATTAAATCAAATGAGAACAAAAAGAATATATTAAAATTAATCAATCATAATTAATTAGATTCATTTAAATGAGAACAAAATGAATGCATTAAACTTAAGGTATTTCATATTTTCCTTGACATTAAATATTGAAGAACGAAGACTCGTGAGTTCACATCCTCTATATATAGCAACAATTTATCGTATTTTTCTTGCTTCTTTTGATTGTTTTTTCCTATGAAACATGTCCTCTTTCATCCCAATCGAATTGCTTAATCATTCAAGAGGCATTTATTTATTTAATTAACTACTATCTCTGCAGATGGGACAATACTTATCCAAAAGAGTGTAACTAAATTTTTTTTATATGATATGTGTGCATCAAGAAGAAAATATATATGTAGAACAGCTAATATGATGGAGACTTGAGGCCACATAACCACCTCATTAATCTCCATGCAACTAACCAACCGGCATAATTTGATTGCATTAATTTCCCAGCAAAACTTTGTATAACATTGCATTATAATATCTCTATAATATTTTTATAATATTTTTTCTTTAACAGTGGTATCAAAGTACCACTTTTTTTTTATTTGAGCACTTTATCTTTTCTTTTACAGGTGATTCATGTTAAGGTTCAGTCTCTATAGTTTAGATGCACGCCTCTTCGCTGATTATGCAATTGGTTGATTTTGGTTTATAATAAATTTTGTATGGATGTTGATTAAGGATGGTGCTTATTTACATAGTTGTGTTTTGGTGAGAATTAATGTTATGAAGTTTTAGGGTTTTTTTTTTTCATTTTTGTATTTTTTGATTCCGAAAAGAAATGGACTTCGGCTGGCGCTCCTTGTTTGTCATACAAAAAAATGAAAAAAGTACCATATGATATCATATGGCCCAACAACTTAGATCCGGTTTTTCTTCAGTCCCATTGCCGCTAAACTTGGGATACCTGTGACTGGGAATCACATCCTCTGGACCCTTGGGACCTGTCTGGTCCCAGTGAATCTAGACCAGGGGATCAGATCCAACGGTCTCTATTATATCACCTCTAGTAAATAAAAAAAAACAAAAATCACCTGCCCGCTCTCTCTTTACTTTGCCCGTGTCGGGTCCTCTTTTTCGCACACCATTCAATTGCTCTCTCTCTCTCTCCAGATACATACATTGTCGAAGAGAGAAGCTGGGGTTTGCTGAAAATCGAAGTCCAGCAGAAGTCGAGCTACGGTTTGCTCCGCCGCCATTCCATGTATCGACCAAATTTCAGTGTTCGTTTTATCTCTTGCTCGCGATTTCGATTCTAAAATTACACTTGAATTCTCACCGTTCTCAATCTTCTTGCTCCATTATCCGAGAAATAACTATTCTTTTTTTTAACTAATTTGGTGGAATAAGTGCATACCATTGAAAATAAGCCCAAAATTTGAAAAGTATGTTGCAAAATTGACAAAGAGGATGGTGTAAGAAATCTGCAGATAACTAAACTAGAATCAACTCCAAGTGTATGCCATACTACATGCACCACTGGCAACTTGCACCCGACTAAGACCAGTTCAGGAAAATTCCCTGTCTGATGGAATTTATTTGTTATTTATTTTTTATATTTTCATTTGCTTTAGCTGACAGTTTTACTCATTCATTAGTAGCAAAACACAATACTATAACTTAGTTTTGTCTGGAATTGAAAAGTGTGCATTACATTATTTTTCCTAATTTTTAATTGATGCCAAATGTAATTAAAAAATATGCATTGTATTGTACCAGAATCATACTTATTTGATATTAATGTTGTAATTAGTGCCAAATATAATTGGTAGTTAATTGTCTAAATTCATAGATTTTAGATGGCTCCGCTGTGTAATTGTGGGCTTACTACTGTTATTAGAATTTCAAATAGTCAGAGTAATCCCGACCGAAGGTACTACGTTTGCAAGCATTGGAAGGTACAACTAGTTCCAATGGTTGGGGGGTTTTGAATTTTATTTTTTAAAGTATTTTTTGATTATTAATTACTATAATTTTCTTCTCCTAGCAGCCAAAAAATTTAGATGGTTGTGGGTTTTTTTGAATGGATTGACCCACCGACAAAAATTGGTAGCAGTAGCCGGATGGAATCAGAAGGTAACAAACTTTTTGTTGTTATTATTATAATATTATTAATTATAATTCTCATTGTACTCATTGTAATCATCTAATTAATAGTATTTTTTATATAAGGAGCATGTGACAGTTTTCTCAACTCTTGTTTCTATTATGTAACCATATCTACTCTTTCCATATTCTGTTCAGTGCACATAAAAAAAATCAAGTTGCTGCTACTCTTGGGTACCAAATTGCTGCCAAAAATAAAAATATATATATTTAGACATTTTGATAGATTCATAATTGCTTTTGTTGAAATGTTTAAATAATGTGCTTACTATATGTCTTCAAGGTTACCATAGCACCCAATTTTTTCTTTCTACCTTACGATAAATTAGTGCTCGACCTATAATTAATTCAAAAATATTAGCAAAGAGATTGTATGAAATAAATTTAAGTGTTACTACAATAACTTGCCTTAATGAATCTTGACTATTTGAGAGACCGTCTTTTCACTTTCTTAGTTCTTACCAACTTCTCAATCCATAGAGGATTACGTTTTGAATGTCTATCTCCACCATTCTTCTTCTGTAGGTGAACTGAACCTTCAGAAGTTTGATTGACTTCACCACTTGGTCTTGGCAAGTTCTCAAATTTTTCTTCATATTTCTCTCGAAGCGAACGTAATTCATTGCGCAAAAATTGGGTTCATTCTTCATTATGTGCCGCCTTAGCACATGTTGGTGTTATTTCACGAATCAAATCTCCATTACGATTTTTAACATCCAACATAGCATCTTCAATTATCATTCTTCCCTCTTCATCCACAACGGTATCATATTTTGCTGCTTTAGTCCAACGATTGAGAATATACCTCGGTGGTATAACCTTAATGTCCTCTCGATCCAGCACTTTTAGCACATGCCAACACAAAATACCCTTTCTCTCAAACTTCTTACAAGAACAT
Source organism: Schoenoplectus triqueter (assembly GCA_964058805.1). NCBI lineage: Eukaryota > Viridiplantae > Streptophyta > Magnoliopsida > Poales > Cyperaceae > Schoenoplectus > Schoenoplectus triqueter. The sequence continues at coordinate 8,915 of CAXKVV010000487.1, forward strand.
GAAACTGTTTGATCATCTCGATTCCAAACAACTTGTCTACTCTTTAGTTGAATTTCACTATCAATATCATACACACCAACCGTGTATGTATTACCCTTTAGGCCTTCTATGTGAGCCGATCCGACTAGCTCGAACTCCGCTTGAAATAACTCGAACACTTTGGGCATATATAACTTTCCGGCTTCACGAAGAATAAGGAAACTCAACTTGATCCTTGGTAACTTGCTTCTCATTTCATAATCGAACTTGATCTCTTTCTCACGATTTCTATCAAGAACCCTATCAAAGTGCTCCAAAAATCAATATATATCCAACTTACAATTTAAGTAGTTCTTCAAAGTAGAATTAATGCTCTCACTAGCTTGTGTGCTACGGATTCCTAAAGTGTGAGCATCCTTCATAAAATAATATGCCCACTTTTTCCACTAACATATATAAATTTGAGCCAAGACTTATCATTTAACTTTTCTATAAAAGTATTAAAGGCATCCACAAACTCGTCCTCTTCCTCATACCTGAACATACAAGTCAAAAAAAATAATGACATTCATAACTGTTTAGTACAAGAAATATATCATTTTCGTTAAATGGATAGAAACTTCAAAGTAAAAAAGTACCTAAACATACAATCTGAAAATTCTCCCGTTATATTCATCCTATCCTTATTGTAGCGCGACAAATGTTTTAGACAATTCTGACTAATATGCCACACACATAAATCATGCATTGTATCTAGCATTATTTTCTCTAAAGCAGCTGTCATTGCAATATCTTGATCGGTAAATATGATAATGGGTTTTTTGCCACTATACGCCTCGAGAAATTTTGTAAACACCAAGTGGTCGACGTTTATGCAAAAGGACTGAGCCGAGAATGTTCAATGACAAGTAAAAATGTGTGACTGCACGTTCATATTCTCTACTAGGTCCAATCCAATATGCATGAATGTAGGAATTAATTTGCTTATGCAGTATAAATATAACTAATGAAGGTTAAACTTCATCATCATTGATCGTAGGGTCCCCCATGCAGTAGGCATTTAAATTAGCTTTTTCTTAATTGCATGTTTTCAAGTAAAAGTAACCTCTTCATGAGTTTAGCACATATATCAACATAATCATCGTGATTTTAACCTTCTCCTGTACCCCGTACTTCCCAGCCTTTTATACAAGCAAAGATCAGTTCTAGTTAAATTTATTGATGTGTAAAACTTAAATTTAATTAAGTCGATCTATTCCTAAAGGGGACAGAGCACTAGACTGTTTGGAGGTGAACAGAGATGGGGAGAGAAAATAAGGTATCTAATTTTTGCCTCTAATTGATCTTTCATCTTGATTTGATTTTGATTTGGAATTTCTTAGGACGAGCATGAACAATCTGATGAGGAATATACTGAACAAAGCAGAGATGATGAGACTGAGCAAGAGGAAGATTCGGATGAGAACAAACAAGACGGCAAACATGAAGATTCAGATACAGTAGTCGTTGGTACCTCAGAAACTGAAGAGCCTGAAAATGTTGAAGATGGCGAAGATTCTGAGGAGAGTGAAGAGAAGGAAGAAGCCGAAGGAGGAAAGGTTTACGACCTAAATGAACTTCTTGGCATTTTAGATTCGCCTACTCGTGTATGTTCATCTTATTTTTCCTTGCGCCGACCCCCCCCCCCCCCTCTCTACTTTATTCACTAAGTCTGACTCCGAAGAGTAATTTTCTTTTTCTTTTGCAGGGAAGCCGTGAAGAACCCCCATTCGTGGCATGTGGGAGAGATGATAAGAAAGCATTTGGACCATACGGACCGCCATATAAGAGGCGCTGAAAGAGACTGATGTCAGTCTTATACATGACCACTGCATCCTAGTTAATAATAATTTAGAACTTTTAATTCAACTATTCAACTAGAATGATCTGTTCAATTGCATCGGTATAAACGTACAAATTGAAATGTAATGGTATTTGATTATAAAATATTAAGTTAAGTAAACAACAGTACAATGATTATAGAAGTAAAGTGCAACGAAATTTTAAAAAATTACCCTGCTTTTGTATTCAAGTTGGTGCTTGTATCTTATGTAGTTTATATGAGCGTTGCTTCAATGAGGACCAAAATTTGGAACCCTTAGATTTTTCCTAATGAACGGTGCAGATGGAATTTCTAACCGGTTACCAGAGGCATTAGTCGGTAACCAGAGGGTTACAGCGGTGATCAAACACGAAAAAAAAAAGTCATTTTGGTCAATAAAAACAAACATTAAAAGGACTTTTTACTTAAAAATTTTAATAATCAATGTTATCTACAGAACTAGTTTTAGAGCAAAGTTATCTTCACAAACGGTCTAAATAAGAACGTGAGTTCAACTCACGTTCTTAAACTTTCATTTTGCATGCTCGAATACTGTAAAGATGTGCTCTGGTTGTTACCTTTCAAAAACACCGAAAGTGAAAAAATGATATAAATGCAATATGTGGACTTAGAGGGCGTAAGTTTAATTCACGTCTTTTGGGCCATTTTGCTCTCTTTTGTTTGGGCAGCGGACGGGCAGAGAAAATAACGTTTTAAAGACGTGAGTTCAACACATGCCCTTTATTAGACCGTTTGTGAAAATAAATTTGCCCTTAATCCGTATTTGTAGTTAAAATGTTTTTTGAGCCGTTAAAGTACAAAATCCCAACTGAAACTTATAAAATTTGTTCTCCATTTCATTTTGTTTCCCTGTCCAGATCATCTTGACCTCCAGTACTTCCATCTCATGTCTCTCCCTCTCCCTCTCCCTCTCCTTCTGTGCCTCAAAATTCTTTAGCCACCAAACAAAACCTAACCCTTTCTTGCTCTCCCTCTCGATCCGAGATCCTCTCCTCCGAGGGCGCTCTCTTGTCCTCCGCTCTCTTCTCAAATGACGTTGTCTTCTCCGAGGTTGTTCTCTGCTTCGATGACATCCTCTTTCCTCTTGAACTGACGGTGACACTCAACTCCTGCGAAGACATTCTTCTCCGAGCCCTAGCTACCTTCGGCCTTCACCCTCTCTCTCTCTCTATTATCCTCACACCTGTACGGGACAATGTAGTAAAGCAGACGGAACTCCTCAAGCAAGGCAGGAACACCTTCTTCAAGTAAGATCGCGTAGGTATTGTTAATAATGCTTACATGGAGGTTCATTTTTAATTTGACCCCCCAACCTTGCTAAATATTTACTTCAATTTGAGTGCTACTGTTACATTTTTTATTTATTTTCGTTATATCTGGTCAAGGCCCTTCACTTTTTGTTAGAAGTGTGAAATTTTAGTACTTGATGATGAATTGGGTTAATATAGGGAATAGACGATGAAAGAAAAATCAGATTGTGAGAAGATTAGAGAGAATTAGCTTAAAATTAGAATGCTTATGCTGGAATGATATCATATGCCTTACCAACGTGTTCAATTTTTGCACATAATCCACTTCTTTGACGCAGGGAATAAAGGTTTTATAGATAGGTTTTATTTATGGTTTTTCTTTCTTATTTACTTTTGTAGTGAATAAAGGTTAAGAATGATTATAGAAGGGCCAACTTGAAAATAGTTCAGTGAAGATTTTAATATCTAAAATATTTACTTTCATATTTCAGTTGTTATTTTAGATTTAGTTGAACTTAACAATTACTTGCAAGTATCTGTCGAGTTTCATTTAAGCTTACAATACCTTTAACACATAATTTTTTTTTTAGGTAGTCGAGTGTATACAAGATCCAAAATCAATGAAGATAATTCTCACTTATACATATATATAGTATAATTACTTAACAGTGTTAGATTTTAGGGATTCAGTTGAAATTTTTTTTAGGTTGTTCAAGGCCTGCCTATCAATTTGAAGGCCTGCTGGTAAGTTTGTTTTTTTTCATGCATATATTGAGGACCTACTAGTAATTTTGTTTGGTAGCTTTAGTTGCATACAATTAACTAAAGATTAACATTCAATCTTACTTTTTTTCTACCTATAAGACACCTTTGATTTTAACTTGTTACCCAACACTGATATTTTGATAATTGCTTTTGACTATCAAAATTTCATTGATTGCAGAATCATCATCAAAGAATCTTGAATCACACCTAAATAGAGTTAGGACAGCTTCTATCACTCTACTGAAATTGATGCGCTCTTTTTTTTTTTCCAAGTCATGCTCGTAAAAGATTGCTGACAGTATTTGTACTTTTGGGTAATTGTACTGGTTCAAAGTTTTCCATTTAAATATGTAATTTTTGTGATTTTCTGATAACAATTCCGATCTCTCTTTAATTTAGTATATTTTTTATTCTCTGACATTTGTTAATTTTATTCTGAGAAAGAAAAAATTGAATCTGGTTCATGCTACTTGTTGAATTGGTACAAGAACCAACTGGTTGATGCATAGCGTATCAGTTGGTACAAGTTTAGTTTTACGAGCTAGCTATGACATTATGTAGCATATGTAATATAAAATTTAATATGTCAAGTTGGTTATAATGGTTAATTATTATAATTAATCTGAATCATGTTCATGCAGTAAAAATAAATAGCATTAGAAATATTTTCTAATCGTCTGAGAATAATATCGTAAATAACCACTTCAAGTTTTATGACAAAATTAAAATATATTTAATAATTATGTCAAACTTAAATAAAAATATCTGCATGAGTAAATTCATCGTGATTTTAAGGTTAAGGCGTACTTAAAAAAAATTAACAAAAAATATATATTTCATCACCCTCAAACTTCAATTTATATTGCTCTAAAATAACTACATACAAAGTTAAAAAAAGGAAAACTTTTTTATCCTATAAAATTTTGTTATAACGAATTTATGTAGCAACATAAATCAAACTTTACTTACTTGTTTACCCCTGAAAATATTCGGGGAATAATTCAAAAGAAAATTAAAACTCAGGTCAGGCCCGAGAGGCCCAGTATTCCTAAAAAGCACAAAAAGGCCCATTAATCATAATTGAGGACAAAAAATCCCAGATCATGCCCAAAGACCCAGGAGTTGGGGATAAAATTGAAAGAAATTAGAAATTCTTAGAAAAAAATTAATTGCCAAAGCTCGAGAAATTCAAATTAAAAAACCTCATCAAAGTCAAAAATTTAAAAACTCAAATTTTATAAGAGAATTGGGTTCTCCATAAAATTATGAGAATTTTCATGTACCATTCATCATTTTTGGAGTTATAAAGTCGGGGAAACATAAAAATCATCTATTAATCAAATTAAATCAATTAATCGGGGCATAAAAATAATTAATTGATAATTAATAAAGGGACAAAAATGTAAATAAAAATTATCATAAATCTTGGCACGATTTATAAGATTTTTGGTGAAAATTTGATGAATTTTGGATGAAGGGATCATTAAAAAAAAAATTCAAAGAACTTAAGTTCATGTTAGAATTCGAAATTAATTAAAATGAACATCATTTAATGCATGAGCCTATGTTGCAAAGGGGCCCACATGTCAGCAGATGAATTCCAATGGTCCACATTAAATACCATATACCAAATCTGTTCAAAGAAAATGAGGTGATAAAAGAGCCATGAGCTCGGTTTTGGGTGAGCCGGCCTAATGCTCTTGAAATGGTTCATATGGACCAAGTGCACCCAAGAGGCACATCTCACCCACTTCCTTTAATCTCTCCTCTTTCTCCTGGGTTACGACAGAGCCAAGAAAGCAAAAAATGACCCCTTGCCTATTCCTCTTCTTCCTTCGACAGCAGCAAAAGGGAAAGAGCCACAAAGGTCAAATTAGTTGATGAAAATCTAAACCTTCATGAAATCGAGCATTACAAACCCAAATTTGCCAAGATCCGAGCTCAATTTTAGCAAGGGAGGGAGAATTAAAGAGAAAACCATTAACCCTAGAGATTGGGAAAATTCAAAATTAAGAGAAGGAAGCGCTCAGCCCGGAAGAGGATGGGTGAAGCGGAGACAAAACCGACCCCGGAACCGATCTGTGACTGAACTGAGCACCACAGCGAAATTGAACCAATAGGCCACCCGAGTCTTGGGCCATCGAGGCTATGTCAGAAAAAGAGAGGCCAGCACGAAGAGAGTTGCCACGGCCCAAGAAGTGGAGCCCAAGAGCTGAAGCCCAACTCGATCAACAAGGCTTAGCGTTTGGAGGTCTAGTCCGCACCAGTAAAGCCTTCCTTAGAAAACACAGTTACCAGTAAGCACCTCACACAAGAATTTTTGTTTTATTTAGGGTAGTTATTTTTGTGTGTTGGCAAAGCCGAGTTGGCTGCCTCTGATTGGGTGGGGAAATGTAAGGATGAATTTGATTGGATGAGCATTGCCATTTCAGCAACCAACACCTCAGAGTACTCTAATCCAAACCCTAACCCTAGACCTAATTTAGTAAATTCAAAACCCTAGAAATCAAACCCTAGCTCCAGCTGCCTTCCTTATTTAAACAGCTCCATACCTCTGCCTCAAATCCTGGCAAAACTACATAGCAAAACCCTAAGCAACCAGCAACCCCTCCAATTACTCTCCTGGCCGAAAAACATATGTGAAAATCTCAAGCCACCAGGAACCAATTCAGAGAAAACCTAGCCATAATACCAGCAAATCTCAAACCATTTCAAGCCCCATCTCAGATAAGAAAATACCTAGCAACTCTTAATACACTCAACCGCAATTACCATAATCCTCCTCTCTACCACAATCTAAAACCAGAAAATAAATTAGGTTTCTCATTGTTCTAAGTTCTAGTTTAGTGGAAGTAGTTTTCTTTTTTTAGATTAAGTAGCAAGCTGATGTAAGTTTCTCTTACTGAAATAAATAAAATAAAGTTTCAAGTTGCAAAGCTTATTGTTTTCTTTACTGTCTTAGCATAACATAAGTTAGTGATTTTAGCAAAGATTTTTCCTTTTGTGTTCACTCTTTCAACTCTGATCTATAAAGCAAATCAATTGCTTGTGGTAAGAGCCTCATAAATGGCGAGCTTATTATAGGATCAATGATGTTCCTCAAAGCATAACACTCAAATAATGAGGGACAGAGATTTTTTTTCTTTTAAATGTTGCATTCAAATCAATGTCTTTTTGCTATGTTTTACATGCCTTTATTTTATTTTATTTTATTTTTTTTTTTAATGTCATATCATGTTTTAGATTAATAACTACTCTCAATATTCTCTTTATCAAAATCTGCAAAGCAAGATAATTGCTTGTGGAAGATGATTAGTTAAGTCCATAAATTTACTATGAAGTCAATGAAGCCCTTCAACCATAGTGCTGTGAAGCACAATTAAGCAATAATAGGGTTGAGATTTTACCTTTTTTTTTTCTTTGCATATAAATTAGTCAAGTTAAATAGAGTAAAAATCATTTATTTCCTTGTTGAATAGATTTTAACATAATTTGCATCTGTTGCACTGTTACTTCATGTTTTCAATATTTTAGCATGTTCAATTTCAAACAATATTTTATACAAGTTCTAAATAAGATTTGCTCATAATAAAAAAAAATCAACAAGCTTCTCTTGTCTTTGGTGCCGGTTATACAAAACCGCGAGTGCCTGGTCTTGAGAAGTATAAGCTTGTGCCGACTATACAAAGTCGTGAGTGCTTGCTTTTGTTGACTTTCAAAAAGGATAAAATAAAAAAGGATTAAGTAAGTTTTTAAAAAAAAAATGCAAAGTCACCTATGTTTCAAAGCAAAGTTTGTTCCTCAAAAGTCTTGTCTGCATCCTTGTATGTGCATCTTTCTTATTACTTGACTGACAAATATCTTTTGCTAAGTGCATCTTCTCTTTCTATTATCCTTCAAATTAAGTTTTAAAATCAAATAAAAAGAAACTTGAAATGTGCATTAATAAGTTCCTTATATAGTTTGGTGTCGGTTAATACAAAACCATGTGTGTCAAACTCAACTCTTTGCAAGGTTGGTGCCGGTTAATACACAACCGCGAGTGCCAGCTTAAAACTTGCAATTGGTCTAACTTGGGCTTGATCGACTCTCAAGAATGAATAAATTAATTTCTTGTAGAGAGGAAGCTCTAAATGCTTTCTGATTGAACTTGTGTTCAGCTTCAACTAACACAGCACCAATTCAAAATGACTCAAATCAGAATTGTGTTTAGAAGCTTTCTGCATAAGGTTGGTCACTGAGCAAATTCTGAGAGAAAATTAAGCTTAAGTTATTCCAATTGGCAGGTGAAAATGCTAGAACCAGCCATATCAAACTAAAGGGTTAAGTTTTGTACATTATCTGAATGATTTATTTTAAAACTTTATTTGGAGGTGTATAGATGCAAGGTACCATGCCCTTATGTTTCTTTGAATCTGTACCATGATAATAATAGTAACCCGTGATTTTGAATTTGCATTTAATTTTAATGCAGATGTGCTGCCTAGGTACAGCTTGAAGATGGTATTTTAATTCATATAAATATTATAAACTATATATTACAATTTTGTATTCTTCAAGGACCAGCTTGTAAATAATTGATTCTATGAGTGTAGAAAAAAAGGGAGATGATGCATAACAAGCTGTTGACAAACTTTCCATCTGTATACTCTCAATTTTCTAACTTTGTATATTGATAAATCATGAATACATATCTATAAGTTGATGGTATGTAGGTAAACAAACAGGTGCTGACTAATACCGACTATGTAAATTAATTTTTGTTAGAATACTTTAATTTGTGTATGAATTTCTTCGAAATTTGGATGCTTCTAAGAAATCCATGAATGAACTAGTATGAAATAAATTAAATCATATGATTGTATAAGTCTGTAACGTGAATACATCTATGAAATTCGTATTTCAATAAAAAAGTATGGATTTTGTAAAATATAATCAATGATCAAAATAAAATGTAAGTGTGGCTCCCATAAAGAAATAGATATCAGTAACAGCAAGGTGAAAGTGAAGAACGAAGAAACCAGCCCACTGAATGAAAATAAAAAAAAGGGGTTTAGACCAAGCCCATTAGTCCTACTTTTAATCAAAATCTGAAATAAAAAAACTTGTAAATGCATAAACATCAATAAAACATAAATATATGTTAATTATCTTTCTCAAAACAAAATTCTTAAAAACGTTTTCTGTGTATATATTTTTAAATATATATATATATAGAGAGAGAGAGTTGATATATTTTAATAAATGAAATATCAAATTGGTAATTGTTAAATTTTAAGCTAGACATAAGAATATAACTTTCATAAATATAATAAATCCTTTTACTTTCTCAAATAAATAAATCACACGATAATAAAATTTAGGTCAATCTTATATATATATTTTTAGAATAAAATAAGCAAGCATAAAAAACATAAATATTCCTAAAATATCCGTTAGACAAATACAAGTAAATTTATCTTTTGAATATGTATAAAGAAATAAACAAATAAATTATATGTATGTAAATAAATTCTCCCCTTAAATGGAGGGACAATGAGTACTAAAAACATTTAGGGACAATAGAGGGACAATGGTTACTGAAAATATTTAGAAAGAGCGAAATAGAGGCATGTAACTTGCACCCCTAGAACCGCTCATTTATTTTATGAAAATAAAAATAATGATAATAATATAAATTGCATATATTTTCACTTATTAAAATATTAGTGTACTTTTCAATTGATAAATAAATTTTATAAATGTACATATTCCCCTTTGAGGAAAATGAATTAAAATATCAATAAAAAACATAACATATAAAAAAATAAAATATATAATGTTTATACTCTTTCATCTAATAAGTTAAAGTTAAAGTAAATAAAAATATTTCTCCCTTTAAAAGAAATAATAATGATGATAAATGAAAGTAATAACATAAAAAGCATGAAATAAAAAAAATGATAAAAATAAGAAAATTTTATATAAACGTTAGAAATAATATAAATCACATATTTTCTTAAAACATATAAAAAAATCAAATAGAATATAATATTTATTCATTAAATCAACTTTTAAAACTAAATAAATTTTAAATGAAAATAAAATAAAATAAGTATAAATAAATACGTAAACTAAAGAAGAAGAATAAAAGAAAAAAATTAAAAAGTAAAATAAAGCACAACTCTTTTAACTTTTTTCAAATTAAATAAGCTTTAATTAGAAAAAAAATATTATTTTCACTGAAATTAAATAAACTACCATTAATCGAGATTCATGGTCTGAGTTGTCATTAATTAAGAATCATGATCTGAACTGTCTGTAATTGAGTTTCACAAGGTGTAGACTATCTTAAAAAAATCATATCTTTCATGCCCTTTCTCATAGCGACCACTTAAAATTGCTTAACTATTTTGTTTATTTTCCCTTTCTTAATCAGAGGTTCCTCGGGTTCAAAGCCCAGGGTAATTAACAATGGGGGCTTGCGCCCATTGGAATCTTAAAGACCCCACAATCTCTAAAACCTTTAAATGTGCATTCAAAATTCATATAAAATATACCCCAATGCACACTTAGAGGGATCTCCGTGTCCTTCTTCCGCAATTCATTGTCCAGTTCCTTTTTCAGGGCGGTGAGAGGCGCGAAAAAGGGTCGCACAGGATCTGGCACGCCCGGTGGGACCAAGATTTTCCTCTCATCTTTGAAAGAGAAAAAATAAATAAAATGGTTAAGTAAATTAAGTGGTTGCTTATAAAAATAAAAAAACTAATGAAGTTGAAGTTGTTGTTTGTTTTGTAGGTGAAATGGCATTCCTCGGCAACAACAAGACGACGTCAACGGTGGCTTCTCACACCATCACTCCTTCCCAATGTGCTGAAGGGAAGTACTTCATTTTCTTTGGAATGATCCCGCAAGAAGTCATCATCAACACTCCAATAATGGTGGCTCTCATCTCCGCAGCAGCTCCAACTGAAGAAGAAGATGAAGAAGTCTCTTTTACTCTAACTCAGAATGGCATATACAATAAAATCATGGACTCTCCTCTTGGACCTCAAAAGAGGAGGAGACACCCAACCAAGAAGGCAATCTCTCCCTAAATTGCCTCTACACTCAAGGTCTCCCGGAAAAAATTTGAGAAGTACCTCAAGAACGCCTGGTGGCTAGGCTAAATATTCATGTATCCAACTCTTTCTCCGTTCTAAGAATTGTAGGAGAGGACCCTGCTAGAGGTCAGAGAAGCCAAATTTGGAAAGTTTCATCACGAAAAACCTCAACAAAACCAGAAGAATTCAGTCTCGTCAGTGACCCTAAATGAAAAGAGGAATATGAAACTAGAAAGTCAAGATGTCAAATCTCTGACAAAATCCAAAATCGGGTACAAGTCAAACCCAGGTTGATATTTCCTTCTCAAGATCAAGTAAGCCAGAATTGGCGCAGTGGAGCCTCTCAAGTCGTGAGACTTGTAAAAGGAAGAAATCAGAAAACCACACAAGAACGGATCCCCATAACTTCTAAAACACAATATGAATCCCAATTAAAACCGGTGGCTAAAGAATACACCTCTTATAGGGTGTTTAATAGGTTGAGTCCCAAGATTCGATCCAAAAATTTAGCTATCTCCGTCAGTAACCAAAGCCGAAAGAAAAGATGAGTCATTAAACATGTGGGAGATCTGGAAAGGCATTTCTCGGCCTATATGGTCATCGCAAACGTCAAAGAAAATAAAGAGTCTCAAGTTCACGCCAGTGTCAATGTTGTGACTTCAGAAGATCCTCAAGATCCTGAAGACCGATCCCCATAAAATCAGACCAATACGACAAATACTAGTAAAGGCAATGGTCGAAAAGGGAGACCAAGAAAAATAAAGGAACAAGCGATAACAACAAATCTGGAGAAGAAGAGAACGAAGAAAATAATCCTTCTGATTCCGAAGATGGAGGTGAAAATCAAGGAGCAACAAGCGTCCCGCCTGATAACATAGAGTTGTTGAGAAATCACATAGAAATACATGATGAAGAGCTTGTGAAACAGCGATAACTTTTGATGGCTGTGTTAAAGCAGAATGAAGAACTAGCCAACACCATCAAGGCTTTACAAGAGCACATAAATCTTAACACTGATACTAACAAAGTAAAGGGTTCTCATCAAATAAGTATCAATGTCGATTCCAAAAATCAGAAAGGAAGAGATGGGTCAAATACCAATGCTGGTCACATAAATCCTGAACCTGAATACCAAGGGGTAACCAAGAAAGAAATACAAGCGATGATTGCTCAACAGATGCAGATTGCAGGAGGTGGCTATGCACTTCCGTCTATCCGAAACTATGAACATCAATATCCTACCATCTATGATCTCAAAGAATATCCAAAAGGGTATATGATACCAAAATTCAAGGTCTTCTCAGGAGAAGTAAATCGAGATCTGAACCCGAAATAACACTTGGTGCACTTTGTAGCCTCGTGTGGGAACACTGGCGGGAATGACGCGTTGTTGCTGCGACAATTCTCTCAAAGTCTAGTTGGCACTGCTTTTCAATGGTATTATTCATTAGAAAATGAAAGTGTAAACACATGAGATGAAATGGTGAATGCATTTAGGGTCAGATTCGCCATGATATCAGATAAAATGAATATAGCCGATCTGACAAACACGAAACCCAGAAAGGGTGAGTCCATGGTGGATTACAGCAACAGATGGAGAAATTTCAGTATCAAATGCGATGGGACCTTGACCGAGAATGAAGCGGTCAACTTGATCAAAAAAAAATATCGATGGATGGATGGGGATGCTCTTAAGTGTGACCAAAGTCAACACGCTCAAAGATTTATCAAGAGCAATGTCCAACACAAAAAGCATGTCCTCTGCTAATATCCCAAGCTTCATTAATTCTCGACTGCAAAGAAAGACAGAAGCAAAGATAGATGTTGAGCCATCATATCAGGCATTGTTGGGACGACCTTGCCTACACAACAATCAGTTCTTCTTATCAAAAGAAAGCAAAGAGAAGGATAAATTCTCAGAGTCAGTAAAAACATCAAGGAATGTTATGCAAATGAAGAATCAGAATATGATGCATTTTCAAAGGAAGAAGAAGAAATCAAGTTTCACTTCAAACCTCATACCATGTTTCAAACCAAAAGATCAAGCAATGGTTCAGATGAAGAGGGTTGCATTCCAAGTCGAGACATCATCAAATGAAGAATCCGAGGAATCTGAAGATTCAGGACACACGATGTCACGTAATATCCCGGTGTACGGGAGTTCAAATGAAGAAGAGTCAGAGAATAACTCAAGATCAAGAGAGCAAGAATCATCTGAAAACTCAGAAAAAGAAGAATTAGATGAAGAAATTATCTACCATTATCTTCGAAGACCTGAAAATGATGTAGATACAAGCAGCGAAAGTGAAGCGTCATATGTGATCAATCACATAGAAGATAAACTTATGTACCTCGCTATTACCAACAGACTAAGAGATGAAGATCATGTGTTTTTAGATCCCAACTCTTCAAATGCAAGGCCTCAATGATGCGATGCCTCAAGAACCCGCGTTTAGGATCTCAGAGTAACATAACCTCCCTCAATTGAAGAATTGTCATGCTAAGTAGATGTCAATAGAAGAGAAATAGTTGAACAATGGGAGGTGATGCAGGATATAAAAGAACAAAATAATGAAATCCTAGAAATGGTCAAAGCCCTTCAAATAACCATCAGTGACGCTAATACTTCGGAAAAAGCAATAAGAACCCCGGGAGAGAACCAAGATAAAGGTAAAACAGCCCATGTACGCAAGAGAGAGCAGACGAGATAAGACTCTCAAACAAAAGAGGAGCAAACCATTTTTTTTCGAAGAGACAAGGTGGCTAAAATCTTTAAAGAAACAATAGAAAATGGACTTATCCTGCCAATAAGCAAAAGACCAGCGGAGATGGAGAAATACAGTGATTCAAATTACTGTCTTTATCATCAAGTCTCGGGGCACCCGATCGAGAATTACTGGGTATTTAAAGATTGAGTTGAGAAATGATACACAGAAAGAATAATCGAACTCCCGCAAAGTGTTCTTCAAAGCTCGATCCCACATGAAGCAAAAGAACAAGAGGAGAGCGTGCAATTCAGAGTATGCACTATCTCACACTACATGATAGATGAAACTCTGATGAAGGAATTGTCTTCAATCTTAAGTCAATCAAGACTCATTTCCCGGAATCGGGAACCCAAAAAGAAGAAAAGCCAAAAGGAGTCGGGAATGATCAAAACCCTCTCAAGAAGTTTAAGAAAAGAGGAATCTTAAAGAAGTGCATTGTTCGAATCATGTATTGAATGTCAAAACAAAATATAAGGCAATGTCACTAGCTATCACAATGGCGCCTGATAAAAAACTTCAAAGACTTGACCCTAAGGGAGTCCAGGAAAGACTCTAGTGTTGATTCCTGAGAACGATGGATGATGGAGCCGGAAGACTTGGGCGACGAAAAAGATAATAGTGCTATTATTCACTTCTTCGAAAAGAAAATCAATGAGTTGGCATAAATGATAAATTATCTAAGAGACATGTCAAAAACCCGAAGCCAAGACTTTCATGAGAGTATGGAAAAATTCTCGGGAGATGATCATGGGTCCAGGCGGTGAAATGAAGAATACCCGAGGATTGGGTTATGAATCTGACGATGATTCACAATTCATCAAGAACTAGTCCACCATACATAATCAGTCGAGGAGTGCAAAAAAATAAAATAAAAACCTCAATAGACAAAAAAAAAACAAAAAACAGAGTAAAAACCTTAATATGCCTAAAAAAATTCAAAAACATAATAAAGACTTTAGCAAACCTGAAAATCCAAAACCAGAATAAAAGCCTCAATTGATCCAAAATCTAAAATAAAATAAATGCCTCAGTAGGCTCGAAATCCAAAAATATGGTAAAAGTCTCCGTAGGTCCGAAAACCTAAAAATATGATAAAAACCTTAGTAGGCCGAAAATCCAAAACCAGCATAAAAGTCTATATAGATCTAAAAATCTAAAAATATAATAAAAATCTCAATAGGCATGAAAACATAAAACCAAGATAAAGGTCTTTATAGGTCCGAAAACTAAAAAACAGAATAAAAACCTCAGTAAGCCTAAAAACTCAAAAATAAAATAAATACCTCAATAGTTCTGAAAATTTAAAATCATAATAAAAACTTTAATAGGCCTAAAAAACTCAAAAATAAAATAAATACCTCAATAGGCCCAAAAACCCAAAAATAAAAATAAAAGCTTCGATATGTCCGAAAACTCAAAAATTAAATGAAGGCATTTATAGGCCTGAAAACCCCAAAAAATAAAATAAAGGTCTCAGTATGCCTCTATAAACTCAAAAACCATAAACATAATAAATTCCTTAATAAGCCTAAAAAAAACATAATAAAGGTTTCAGTAGGCCCGAAAATCCAAAACCAGTATAAAATCCTATATAGACTCAAAAATCCAAAAATATAATAAAAATCTAAATAAGTCTGAAAACATAAAAACCAGAATAAAAGCCTTTATAGCCCCGAAAACTCAAAAATAGAATAAAAGTCTCAGTATGTTTCTATAGACCCAAAAAAAAACAAAATAAAAATCTCAATAAGCCTAAAAACTAAAAAATAAAATAAAGGTCTCAATAATTCTGAAAATTCAAAATCATAATAAAAACTTTAATAGGCCTAAAAAACACAAAAATAAAATAAAAGTCTAAATAAGTCCGGAAATTCATAATCAAAATAAAGGTCTCGATGTGCTTTTATAGGTCCCAAAATAAAAAAAAAGAGTAAAAACTTTAATAGGCCTAAAGAAATCAAAAACAAAATAAAGGCTTCAGTATGCCCGAAAATTTAAAACAAGAATAAAAAATCTTAATAGGCCTAAAAAACCAAAAATTAAATAAAAATCTCAATAGGCCTAAAAATCCAAAAATAAAATAAATGATTTGATATGTTTGAAATCTCAAAAATAGAATAAATGTTTTTATAGATTCGAAAACCCAAAAACAAAATAAAGTCTCAGTATACCTTTATAGGTTAAAAAACCATAAATAAAATAAATACCTTAATAGGCTTAAAAAACCACAATACATAATAAAACCTTAAGTAGGACCGAAAATTTAAAACTAAAATAAAAGACTCAATGAGCCTAAAAATCTAAAAATAAAATAAATGACTCAGTAGCCCCCAAAAACAAAAAAAAAAAGATAAAAGTCTCAGTAGATCTGAAAACCCAAAAATAAAATAAAGACTTTTTATATGCCTGAAAAACCAAAATTAAAATCAAAATAAAGGCATATATAAGCCCGAAAATCAAAAAAGTAGAATAAATTCCTCAATAGGTCTGAAAACCCAAAAATAAAATAAAGACATTTATAGACTCAAAAATTCAAAAACAAAATAAATGTCTCAATATGCCTGAAAACTCAAAATCAGAAATCATAAATCTTGGCACGATTTATAAGATTTTTGGTGAAAATTTGATGAATTTTGGATGAAGGGATCATTAAAAAAAAATTCAAAGAACTTAAGTTCATGTTAGAATTCGAAATTAATTAAAATGAACATCATTTAATGCATGAGCCTATGTTGCAAAGGGGCCCACATGTCAGCAGATGAATTCCAATGGTCCACATTAAATACCATATACCAAATCTGTTCAAAGAAAATGAGGTGATAAAAGAGCCATGAGCTCGGTTTTGGGTGAGCCGGCCTAATGCTCTTGAAATGGTTCATATGGACCAAGTGCACCCAAGAGGCACATCTCACCCACTTCCTTTAATCTCTCCTCTTTCTCCTGGGTTACGACAGAGCCAAGAAAGCAAAAAATGACCCCTTGCCTATTCCTCTTCTTCCTTCGACAGCAGCAAAAGGGAAAGAGCCACAAAGGTCAAATTAGTTGATGAAAATCTAAACCTTCATGAAATCGAGCATTACAAACCCAAATTTGCCAAGATCCGAGCTCAATTTTAGCAAGGGAGGGAGAATTAAAGAGAAAACCATTAACCCTAGAGATTGGGAAAATTCAAAATTAAGAGAAGGAAGCGCTCAGCCCGGAAGAGGATGAGTGAAGCGGAGACAAAACCGACCCCGGAACCGATCTGTGACTGAACTGAGCACCACAGCGAAATTGAACCAATAGGCCACCCGAGTCTTGGGCCATCGAGGCTATGTCAGAAAAAGAGAGGCCAGCACGAAGAGAGTTGCCACGGCCCAAGAAGTGGAGCCCAAGAGCTGAAGCCCAATGTTTACCCCTGAAAGGTTGAAGGAAGAAATACAAGAGAGAAAGCTAAGATCAAACCCTATGAGCTGAAGCAGTACAATCCCTGCACTACATGGAATAGTATCAATGCCAAGCCAGTATTTTGATACAACCAATCATGAGAAATCCCAATGTGATTTTTGCTTTCAAGGCTGACCTGGTGCCAAAGCTGTGAGCAACCACCTAACCATGCTTTAATTTGTGTCAATTGCTGATAAGTAGTCAGCTCTATGACCAAATTACCCTCATGTTAAGGGATTGAAAGTCAATTTCACAAGACTGATCAGGTGCCAAAGCTGGGAGCAACCACCTGATCAAGTCTAGATTTGTATTAATTGCTGATAAGTAGTCAGCATTTGATCAAATCAAACCCTAATGAATATCAATATAAGTCTAATTGGTATTTAGTTAGGGTGGTTTCTGCAAGGAGAATTTATTTGGCAGAGACACTGAGCTACAACTGATAAATAGGGATTTTATAAGAATAAAACAGGGTTTTATTGATCATGGAATTTTTAGAACAAGCAGACAGGGGTAAAAATGGAATATGAAAATACAGAGATGATCATCATGATTTTAGAGAATTTTGGTGAAAATTTCATGATTTTTGGATGAAGGGATCTATTAAAATCAATTGGAGAAAGGAGAAATCAGATTAATCCAAGGGCTGAAATTTGATCAAGGATCTTTAAGGGTGCAACTTGGAGCTGAAGAGTTGTCTGGGTGTAAATTGGGGCTACCAAACAAAGGAAGAGCTGTTTTGGCGCTGAGGAGAATTTTTAGAAAAAGAGAAAAACTGTGTGAACTCGGTGCATCACGTCTGTCTCTCATTAACCCTTGCATGTGGGGCCGGTTCACGTGCACCTAGTCCATCCGAACCCCACAATCTCCCTCTCTCATTTCTCCCACCGACAAGGGGGCCCCACGAGACAGAAGTTCCTCTCTCCCTCCTGCTACTTGCGATTTCTTCATTGCTGGCCTATTTCTAACAGAAATCAATCGGAAAATCCAAAAAGGGGTCAAACGGCGACGAAATTTTACAAATTATATACCGTTGGAAAGCTCTCAGCGAGGAGAACATTCTAGAACAATTTATTTTCAGTTTCATATACTATGCATCACTCGCATCAGAGGAGAAAGGGATTCGGGTTTAAAATCCAATTGGATGATTTGGCGAATAATTGGATAAATTGGCGGTTCAAGGAGGCTTAAGTGGGTCCCACGATGCTATTAAAACCGTTACTGGCACAAAACTGTCTCTCTTATATGATTTTCTCGGTGGAATTGGTGCACAAAAATCTTAGGCTGATTTTAACAGTGAGTTCCAATTGGTGTTTGAGAAGAAAGGAGTTGGAGTTGAAAAGGAAATAGAGGCAGTTATCACCACTGCCACGTTGGCAATCCTAATGCTCAATTTAATTGCAAAGAAACACAATTGATATTAATCCACACCATTCAATAATTAGATCAACGGTGGGATGCTATACCATGTCAGCAATCCGTGGGAGATGGAAAACACAATTTGTGCAAAAAGAAACACAATTGGAGTGTGATTGAGCCTATATAAGCATTGGAGCAGCAATTGATCAAGGGCCCCCCCCCCAAAATTTTTACTTTCTTTCCCCATAATTGACAGCACTTCTTCTCTGAGGATTCAAGGCAAAGACTTGGAAACCTGTATACACTACACCCTAGAGAGAGCCTTACCCATTTTTGCTGATTGATCTCGGTTACAAACTTGAGAACTCAGCTAAATCTCAATCATAACCGTGAATACTGATTTTAGCTGATAGATCTCAGTAAGAACTTGAGAACTCAGCTGAAAATTAGTGAAATCCAGAAAAAGAGAGATTAGATACATATAGAAGGGAGAGAATGAGATCAAGGGAGCTAATAGAATTCATTGATAGCAGAATTGAGTAAAAAGATTCAATTCTTTCAATTAGAATTAGATGGAATCATCCTCCAGCCTTTGATCATTTGGTCATCAGGTAATGATTTTGATGTAAGATAAGATCTTGAAGGAGATTTTGTAAAAAGGTAATAAATTTCAGATTTCTTTGTTATTTCTTGACAATACTTTATCTTCCTTACTTCTTTCATCCTTTGATTTCTTTTATCCCTCTCTTTCTTTCATAATTGTTTCTTGACTCTTATAGCATTCAATTTCTGGTACAAAGATTATGCTTTATAATAAAGAAATTAACTTGAATTTGGGGTGATTGAAATGAGTAATAGAATCAAAAGATAATTAAAGATTGATTTATCCTTCTAACTGGAGTTCGTGGATTGATTGCTTAGACCCTGAGCTTTCTCAAGAATAGTAGAGTTGAATGAATCCGTTTAATAGATATAGAGCAATCATCGATTAAAATTGAAATGGTAGATATGCACTCTAATTTAGTTACATCAGAGGTAAATTCTTAAGTAGTAATTGGAGATGAGGATGCGAAGTGAAAACGATTGAAGTCGTCCAGAGACAATTTGAGATGAGTATATGTATAACTGGTACAATCGGTACCGAATTGAGTAAGGTACGAAGGAGAATGAAACCGGTACCGGCGTCGCCGATCATCCACCGCACCGATGAACATGGCGAAGGTACTACCGTATTCACCGCACTTAGGCGATGGTAACACCGTTGGTGGATCACCGATCGGGGGCTCTGATCACCGGAAGGTTATTCCAACACGAATCTCAGAGATCATCAGACGGAAAGATGAAGAAACGCCTGAGCACGAAGTTTAAAGGGGATGTACAAATCTTAGGGTAATCTGACGGAACATGTAAAGATACGGGCTAGGCATTGACGCAGAGCAGTTCATTTCTCTTTCACCAATCTAAACACTCATCCAACGACATCGGGGAGATCAAGATTGAAGAGAAGATTACAAGACGCATCTGGACTTTTCATTTTCTCTTGCATCAATCGTAAAGAAATCCAACGGTCCAGAATATCTGGCAGAAAAGGGATGAAGCCAGCCCAGTCGAATACAAAGAAAACAAACAGTCTGGGCCCAAAGAAATAAAAGAGGATTAAGAATTGGGCCCAACGAGAACTATAAAACAATAATAGTAGAAGAGGGTTAGCCTAGTTTCATATTGAGCCCAGCCAGTAAAAAAATGATGAAAAGAAATAGAGCTGGCCCAATTCATTTGAAATTCATTAAGTTAATAACAGAAAATCAAATCTAATTAGTAAATAAATGATTTGAAAATGCTCCTGAACTCCAAATTGACTCAAATTTGTTTCTAAAATTTTCTTATTCATCATACTATTTTTCTATATGATAATATTCCAGTTTTAGAAATATAATCATGGTAAAACAATTTAAAAGCAAAAGACATTACATATATTGGTATATTTGACCTAGCTTTGACTTGCCATTTTAAATACTATAAAAATTCCAAAAATACAAATAAAAATCATAAATAATAACTAGATATATTTTAGTGATTTTTCAAGTGATTTTCCATGAAATAATAATAATGATAGTAATATACTATAATAGATAATGAGATTAGCTATATTCTTTGATAAATAAAAAATAATAATAATAATAGATATTATATTTTCTGTAAAAAGAATAATAAAAATAAATAGCACAAAATATACAAAATATACTACTATGGTAATAAATAGTAAAATACATTTTCTTTTATAATAAAGAATGATAATATAGTTTTATAATATGAATTGTATTTCTTTTGTTATTTCTATACAAATATACAATAAAATACTTTTGATGAATAAAATGTAATA
The DNA here is from genome assembly GCA_964058805.1 of Schoenoplectus triqueter. Taxonomy (NCBI): domain Eukaryota; kingdom Viridiplantae; phylum Streptophyta; class Magnoliopsida; order Poales; family Cyperaceae; genus Schoenoplectus; species Schoenoplectus triqueter. The sequence goes on from CAXKVV010000487.1 coordinate 29,809, forward strand.
AAAACATAATGAATTTCATCTCTTATGACTATTTTCAACTAATAATAAAAAAAATCTTATACTTTTCTATAGATAATAAATAGAAATAATAAAAAAAAATAGATATAATGAATAGTATAATAAATAGGATAGAATATTAGTAATGATTTCTTTTTAGCTATTATAGATATTAAAAATAAAAAAATAATAAAAATAATAAAAATAATAATAGTAAAATAGTATAGCTAACCACCTTTTAATTTTGTAAATGATTCTTACATAATGAATAGTATTTCAATATAATAGAATATAATAATAAAATTCTATTACTTTGGCTATTATAAATATTTTAAAAATACAAATAAAAAATCATAGCCATTTTATTTTCTATTATTTTTGTAAGTGATTTTCTACAGAATAAATAGAGTTTAAAAATAAAATTTTACTATTTTAGCTATTATAAAAATCCCAAAAATATAAATGAAACTCTAATTAATAGCTACCCCTTTTCCTATTATTTTTGTAAATAATTTTCTACATAGATAAATAGAGTTTAAGAAATAAAAATAATAATAATAAAAAAATAATAATAGTAATAAGAATATAATAATAATAATAATAACAAATAAATGCATCTTCATAATAAAAATAATAATGGAAGATATTATATAATAGACTTTGTGCATGTTAGAAATGAATAAATATGCTCATATAAGGAGTGTAGAGCCACATATGAATATTTGCACACATTTAGAATGATTAGTTAAGACGAGAACACCTTGACGGAGGATAAATAAGGTTGCAATGACAACTCGAAAGATGCGTCGAGACAGGAACATCTTGACGTAGGATGATTAAGGCTTCTATAGCAATATGAAGAAGACATGTCGAGACAAGAACATCTTGACGTGAGAAGATGAAGGCTTTGATAGCAACATGAGAAGATACGTCGAGACAAGAACATCTTGACACTTGATGAAGAATAATAAGATACGTCGAGACAGGAACATCTTGACGTGAGATGAATAAGGCTTTGATAGCATCATGAAGGAACATGTCGAGACAAGAACATCTTGACACTTGATGAAGAATAACCAGAGCTACGATACTAACATGGAGATATATGTCGACTCTGAAAAAGAAGAACATTACGATGTC
>CAXKVV010000488.1:0-28685 GCA_964058805.1 Schoenoplectus triqueter
CCGCTTCTTTAATGGTGCTGCGTTAATTTCACGATAAAAACCCAGCAATTACTGCTACAATAATTGCTAATGTTTAAAGCCCCGAGAGAAAGCTCAGATAAGTCCGTTTCGGGATCCAAATCCGCTCTCTGATAGAGGAGAGAGAAAGAGAAAGAGAGCGCGCGCGCGGTCAATTCTTTCCATCCATGGGTAGTGCTGCTATGGAATCAGGTTAGAAATTTAAAATTCAGTACAGAAAGGCGCTAGCTTACTCTTCTCTAATTTTGTGGTTGTTCTTCTCGCTCTGTTGCTGTTCTTTCTGGCATGGAATTCAAGGGTTTAGAGGAGGCGGAGGAACTCCGACTGATTTGTACGAGGAGCTATGGCGAGCTTGTGCGGGCCCACTTGTGGAGGTGCCACGTATCGGCGAGAGAGTGTTTTACTTCCCTCAAGGCCACATGGAACAGGTATCTTCTCTATCTCTTTTTTTCACAGCATTTTGGAGTTATTCTCTCTTTGTGGTAATCATGTGCTTATACAATTATGCTCGTGTCTCTATTTTCTTTGTGAATTTTAGTTGGAGGCCTCGACAAATCAAGAGCTTGACCAGCAGCTCAATCTGTTCAATCTGCCCCCAAAAATCATATGCCAAGTTGTTAATGTGCAGTTAAGAGTAAGTTTAAGAATTAGACTCCTTAAGTTTTGTTTTTCTGTTCTTCCCTTTTCTTTTTCTCAGCTTCTTTCCTTTTCATTTTTTATTCATACTAGGCTGAGCCTGAAACTGATGAGGTGTATGCACAAATCACCTTACAACCTGAGGCAGAAGTAAGATATTTTTTCCCAATTCAATATCTAAGTTAACCTTTATTTTTCCCTGATACTTTTTATGTAATGCATATCTTTTTAATCCTGGTTGAACAGCAAAAGGAACCGGCAAGTCCCGATAAGCCACAGCCGGAGATGGTGCAGCCAACTGTGCACTCCTTCTGTAAGATACTGACAGCCTCTGACACTAGTACTCATGGTGGTTTCTCTGTTTTGAGACGACATGCCACTGAATGTCTTCCTCCACTTGTAAGTTCCACCATATTCCCTTCTTTTGGGGGATAACGGCCTTTTATTCTCCTTTTTACCAGTTATTCTTTTTATATGGCTTTGCTGGGTTTTCAGTTTTTTAAAAATGTATATTTTACCCTTTGTTTAGGATATGTCACAACAGACCCCAACTCAAGAACTAGTTGCCAAGGATTTGCATGGTTTTGAATGGAGATTCAAACACATCTACAGAGGTATGTCAACTTGGCAATTTCACAACTTGGAAGGGTTAAGATGTTATATAACCAATAGGAAAAGATTATGTTGTGATTTTTTAGGTCAGCCCAGAAGGCATCTGCTCACAACTGGATGGAGCACCTTTGTTACCTCAAAGCGACTTGTTGCTGGAGATGCTTTTGTTTTCCTCAGGTACACCTGTTCTGTCCTTTTTACTCTCACAATTACCATGCTGGTATTAGTGCTGATATCTAGTCTCTAATCATCTTGGTTCTTGTATATTTGTTAAGTGGTTGTCTCATGCTTAAATGATGGGTAGCATATGTCATAAAATTAGTCCTTGCTTGTTTACAAATGAATTTCATATGATATAGGGGTGAAACAGGACAATTGCGTGTTGGGGTCAGACGTCTTGCTCAGAAACAGAGCACCATGCCGGCTTCTGTTATATCTAGTCAAAGCATGCATTTAGGTGTACTTGCAACTGCTTCTCATGCTATTAACACCAACACCCTTTTCACTGTCTACTACAAACCAAGGTGAATATTCTTTAGCATTAGTTTACACTTAACTCATGCAAACATCTTGTATTATATTTATGATGAATGCCAATCTTTGTCTAATTTTCCTGAATTGCCCGGCTTGGTTACTATCTACTTTGTAAAGAAACTAAGAGGAATAATTTGGATGTAATATGGTGGCATGTCATGTATTCATGTTTAGAGTGTTTGCTTTAGATATTCTGACAATTAAGTGTTCACATGAAATAAAATAAAAAATATACAACTGAGTAATGTGTATCATTACTTTTGTAGAACAAGTCAATTTATAATAAGTGTGAACAAGTACTTGGAGGCTGCAAAGCTTGGTTTTGCTGTTGGCATGAGGTATAAAATGCGATTTGAAGGAGAAGATGTGCCTGAAAAGAAGTAAGTATCATGTATTGATTCTCTCATTACTATCTGTTGGATTCATATGAAAATTACTTGAAACTTACATTATGCTGATTTAAAATTTGTAGGTTTTCTGGCACTATTGTTGGTGCAGTGGATTCTTCTCCTCAATGGGCTGGTTCTCAATGGAGGGCGTTAAAGGTATTTGACCACTCTCTCTCAACCTGTTTCTGACCACCGGCCCCATCATTTCTCTCTCTAATGCTATTTATTTCTTAGGTTCAATGGGATGAGCCAGCTAACATGCCTCGGCCAGAGAAAGTTTCTCCATGGGAAATTGAACCTTTTGATGCTTCTGCTCCATCTGTTGGTGTACCTCAGGCCCCACACAAGAACAAGCGACCAAGGCAACCTACTGAAATTACTGATGTACCTCCATCCCATGGTAGATAATAATATAACTTAAAATATATACATATTTGAACTTTGAATTATTGATGCACAATGTTAACATTTCTTTTCTTTTTCTTTTGATATTGTATTTTGTCAGAGCCCTCTCCTGCATTCTGGTATACTGGTGTGCTAAAATCTCATGATGGCATGAACCACTACAACAATTGCATTGATAATTCTTGGTTGAAGGATTTCAGTGGTCCTGCCAAGTGCCAAGCCACCAGCAACTCATCTTCTGTGACTGATGTCTCTCTGAAATTATTTAGAGATCCAAATGAGCAGCCTAAACTGAATTCTTGGTCAAATTTGGCGCAATCAAAGCCTGATGAGCCCAAGAAAACTGATTTTCGTCTATTTGGTATTGATCTCACAGCCAATTTGAATTCAAATACAGCACTGGTAAATGCTACTGAAGAGCAATGTCCTATGAAGATTACAATAACCGACTCCGTTGAAGAGTCCGCGCAACTTTCAGTTTTATCAAAGGAGCGTAAACAAAGCATCACGGAAAGCCTGAAGGAGATACAAAGCAAACAGATGTGCTCCACTAGGAATCGCATCAAGGTATTAAAAAATAAAAACATAGTTAGATTGTCAATTGGAAAATGAATGGAACTGATCTTGCAAACCCACTTTCACATTTTATTTGCAAAAACAGAGGCACATGCATAGTTTTGCTACTTGTATTTGATATAATGAAAATTAGTCACCACATGCTTTTTTATTGAATCCCAGCCAGAAACCTTAATCCTTAAGTATGGCAAGTTGATGGCGGTAACATTTTATTGGGTTCTAATTATTTTCCTTCTTTTTTATCATCTTAAATTTGAATGTAATAGGTGCAAATGCAAGGAAATGCAGTAGGAAGAGCAGTTGACCTAGGTAGCATAGATGGTTATGATCAACTTAGAGAGGAGATAGAGAAAATGTTTGGCATAAGAGGAGAACTTGCTACCCGTGAAAAATGGGAGGTTGTGTTTACTGATGATGAGGGTGATATGATGCTTGTGGGAGATGATCCCTGGCTGTAATTTTTCCCCTCAAAACTTCAAATCTTTTTGATTTTTTCATAAATTGCAATCTATATTTTCAAAGGAGACAAATTGTCCATTTGGGTTTTATTTATAATTAAATCATCTTCATTTGCAAATAGGCTCCAATCGTTATTTGGGTTTTTAAAAAAAAAATTCTAAAAAGAATTATATAATTTCCAGGGAGTTCTGCAAGATGGTGCGCAAGATTTTTATTTACACAAGTGAGGAGGTGAAGAAATTAGTGCCAAAAACAAGGCTATGTGTTGAAAGAGAGAAAGAGGCTCGCCAAGCAGATTCGGGTGAGAAAGAACCCAAATCCGAGATGTAGAAGAAAAGACCGAAAGGTGGAAGCTTTTATTTTGTTCCTTTCGGTAGGAGTCTAATTGCATGTGTCCGTTTTGTTGAGCTTGACTAGGTCTTGATCGAGGAGTAGCAAGGTAAACCGATCAGCTCTTTCAATTGAACACGATGGAGATTATTGGGTAAATTTATAACTTAGGGTTGATAGTAGTATGGCTAAGTTTGTGGTGAATAATTGAAGGTTTAGACCTTGGGTTTGTAAGATATATGCAACTCTCCGAGTATATGCTTGGTATATTGTCTATTCTTAGCTAGCAAGTGTCTTAAATTTGTCTCAGTTTGTGTTTTTGAGTTGGATGCGTTTTGAAGAAGGTAACCGTGACATTATATAGAATATATATTTTGGGTGTTGGCGTGGTTAATTATGATTTCTAAGTTGTTATACCTTATTTGGTTCTCTAATTCACATGGTATATATATCATTGGATTCAACAACATTGATATTACTCGCAAACCTCCTCAGGCATTGGCGCAAACTTTAAAATTAAAATTTCAACTTGTACATTTTTAAAACTCAGATTTCTGATATTTTCTATTGTGGTGGTTATACATGTTAGTGGCTTCCCACTGAAAAGGTTAGAAGGTCGTAGGAAAACTCCTATTGTTTATACAAAACTTTTCTAATTTTTATGGCCCATTTAATTGTTTATAACAAAGCTAACAGTGCTTGAATTGGGTCTATTTCTTTTGTTTAATTTCATACTAAACGATAAGAGTTGGAGGGACTAAACAATTCAGTGCCATTAGAATTTGGGACCTCGTCCAAGTCACCCTTGCAAATAAAGATATAGAGAGGGGTTTGCTAGTTGCTACTTCTAGTTGCTACTTTGCTGCTTTTGTTAATTTGGAGGGACCGAAGCCTAATTCGCTGGTTTAAACATATTATTTTGCTCAGGAAATGATCTGGCAATTATACAGACAAAGGCGCATTTGTATGTTGGTTGTTTGATTTCTGGTCTGTTTTATGAATGGTCAAAATGTTCCCTTTTTAATATATATAATCGTCTATATGTATTGAATTGATAAATGCGCGTCTATCAGCATGTAACGTGTTCAAACACATAATATATGTGTCAACACATCTATACGCGTTTAGATGTATTTTAAAATCCAAACATATATATTTAAAATATATTATAATTTTAACATATATGTAAAATGTGTTTATATTTACACGCGTCAACACTTGTACAACACAAATTTGAAAAAAATGAAAAAAATCATAAAAAACTCAGCAATCATGGATGTGTCTTTATACATACAATACATTCTATACGTGCATATTCGTGTTCAACCTACTAGACATGCGTGTCAACTGTAACAAAATTGTTCAAGGAGGTGAACACAAATTTAAGAGTACAATACATTTAATACGTGAATATGTGTGTCACGTGTAGACACAGATATGTATTCATGCAGGTGTTTACATGTGTGAACTCACGTGACAAATATATCTGTCAATTCACCACCAAATCCAGATGTTAACAATCTCTCATCTTTCTAGTGCACAAAATTATTTGCCTGCTAATTTGAGGATCCTGAGATGTATATCAATATGTGCAAAAACACCTTTCCCAGCAAACTATCATAATCAAGAATGCTGTTAATGCACTATAGGGTATGAGAACCATTGATCCTGTGCTGGATCTTTGCACTCAATTATGCAATAATCAGTATCTCACATTAATAATTAATTTTGCACGTGATGGATGTGCAAACCAAATAGGAGGGATAATATTAAGAATATAAAGATCAATCATTAGACTAACTGGTTGGTTAAGCAAAAAACTATAAAAATGGACAGAATAAGTAATGAATTAATGGAAAGATGCCAACATATTCCAGGGATTCAATCAAAAATCTTTATGCAAGTTGATTAAGATCATCAATGTGAAGATCTATTAATCATTAGACTAACTGGTTGTTTCTTATTTTTAGTATTTTCCAAGTTGGTCTGTGCTCCGATACTGGTGTTTAATTAACAAGCTTGGAGAATCTTTATTTGGAGGAAAGCATGAAATCTAGCCAAAGTACTACACTGCAGAAATGCCTAACACAGACTGAGCTTTGTAATGTACCACACAAGTTGAACGAGGATGTTGAACTAATCGAGCTTGATACCAGAATGAACCAGCTGGTACCAACTTGTTATCACATTGCATCATATAGCCTTTTTTATAATGCAACATAGAAGAATCTATACTTCCATAAAAGCCTAGCAAGTTTTAGAATGCCTGCGGATATTATCCCTTGAAATTTGTTTTATAATAACAATAAAGGAGCCTTGCCATTACAAGTATTTTATATGTTACACTTGTTGTCTCATCCTTTGCTAAGTTGCATGCAACTTATTGTGTTATTGTGAGTGGTTGTGTGTGTTGGGTGTGTTCCAGTTGAAAGGCATATAGGAAGCTGACAATGAATTGAATACTTGAATTAAATTTGTTATTAGCTGATCACAACACTGCTAGGTTAGGTGATAGCTACAAGCTATAGTACATACAATTTGCTTGAATGGAAAGACTTTCTGCACTACAAACAGAACAGCACTAATTTCATGGACAATTGGGTTTGAGACATCCTTATCAGTAAACGCATCATCATCATCTAATAATGCAAAAAAAAAGGATTGTGAGTGGTAACACATTAATTAGCTGCCTGCGAATTTTATTTGCTCTTCATACTTGTTCTGCGCATTAATATTAATTTTTTTATGAGAAATTTAAATTTGAATGATAACATTGACAAGAACTATACATACATGTGCTTGTCTAGGGTCCAAGTACATTAGTTAAGTTTCTATTTTGGTGAGATCACCGTTTGTATGTGTGTTAATATATTTTGTTATGGTAGTGGTTGTATATGTTGGTGGTTCCACTTGAAAGTTGTGGAAGCTAATAGTGGGGCTATGGTTAAGTTGTTTATGTACATGCTTACATATTACCTTGTTTTAATTGGTGATTGTAAGGTAGTCATGGAGGGACCTAATCATATGCTATAATGAAGTGTACTCTAAAACACCAATGAAGAAGCAAGTTCATGGATCAATTTACAAAATCGCCCTTGAAGCCTGTGATATGTTATTTCGTCCTTATTTTATATATAACTTTGCATAATTAGAGAATTAGAAAAAAAAGGAACTGAGTTGTGAAATGACACACTTATTTGAAAAAAAAAATTGGTGGGAGTTTAGTATTAGAAGTACGGTTCTAATTTTCAGCTTAGATAAGAGACTTATCTGAAAGGAATTGTGCATTTGAAATGATTTAAATCTCTGTTGTTGTTCTTCGTGGAGGATAGAGATGTGATTCTGAGTAGAAATGAAATGTCAGCAATTATTATTTTCATGAAGATAATGGAATCACCAAGCAATATAGTGCAGATGATTCTCAGGACAAATTTGACGACCAAAAAGGAAATTACGTAACTTGAAAGGCAGTTTTTTTTTATTTTTTTAGAAAAAGAAATAATAAACAAAATGGAAGGCCATTTCCTGGATTCATTGTCAATCATTAAACATATATCTATATCTATACTATTATATAAAACAGCTAAGAATTAGTCAAATCTATTTTTTATCATTTCCTTCAAATTTTTTATATCCTAACAAATTATTTTTTCCTTTTTCTATTTTGAACATAATTTTATATCTATATATTTTTTGTCCTTTCCTTTTGACCGATATGAATTAGAGGGATTCCTATCGCAAAATGAAAAACGGCTCAATGGTCTCGTCTCATTATCTAAGAACCAAACACTTGTTGACTTGAGAGTAGAGAGAGAATTCTCAATTTCACCTTCACTTCTTGATTCTGAATTAAGAGGAACTCGTAAAGGGAATCTTTTGTCTATCCTGGTTTCTCAATGAATAATACCAGTATCCATAGTTTGGTCCAGCTTAAAAGATCGATCCAGTCAACTTTTTCGAAGGAAATTAATGTTGCCAAATTAATCCAGAACAAAGTAAGAAAACAAATAAATGCATATTTCAGGATTGTTTAACTGTCGGTAGTCAGTACAAAGGGTACAGCAATGTCTCTCATTCTCCAGTTACTACTGGGAGTGGGACCAAATCCATAATTGCCAGTGACAGCCTGAACAAATTCCCATTATTTTTCAAATCAGGTTTTGTCAGTAGAAAACAAGTAATATGACTATTATTTTGGGCTTCGGCCTGTTTGTGCTGACACCACGAGCCAGCACATAAATCAGAGGCATGTGACCAAACCCATTGCAAACCTCTATTTTGGGCTCATGAGGTTAATTATTGGACTTTGTACTACTCATGTTGGGCATTGGATCTGTGCCGCGCAAATTAAATTTTCATATCTTGTGGTTAGATTTTTATGTGTAATATTTTTATTCTTTATTAAATATGTATGTATTTTGATTCTACAACGGTTTATATTTTTTTATTGAATTTTTAGAGTTAATATCAATCATCGGATTGAGTTATTCATCAAATAATATTACTATCTCTATAACCATTTTTGTTAAAGTTAAAATTTTCTCTCAATTTTATTTGTTATATGAAATGCTATATAATTTAGAAGTACAATTGCTCTATTTTATTTTATTTTTCCCAATTTGTCATCGATTATGAATTTTAACTTTTTTTAAATGCTGAATGTTAATTTTTCTCTTAATTTATATTTATTTTACATTAATTAATAACGTACAATACTAGTATATACTAGTGGAGGCTGAATTGTGGGGTCGTTATTTTAAGTTAAAATCCAATTTATGTAGCGTGGAATACTAAGAATCAATCATCATGCCAACTCACAAGCACCACATTTCTTGATAACATGACAAAACAAGCGCGATCAGCAGAGAACAAAATCTCGTTCTCACCTCTCCTTGTTCACAAAAAAAAAAAAGATATCTAAACAAATATAATTACTTCCTACCCACACTGCCACACACACCACTTAATTCATCCATCTTGCCCTCCACAAGTGATAAAACCAATTTGTTTCACTTCTTATAGCCTATTCCTTCCAATAACAAATAAGATTTTCCTCCTCTGAAAAAGAAAAAACACACACGCACACTCTCAAAGAATGGGATGTTCAGGCTCGAAACAAGTTGAGGTGGCGGTCGACGTGTATCGGCCTCCTCCGACAAGTATTTCACTATTTGACATAAGTAAGATAGACGAACCATGGCTCATTGCTGGAACCAATGACAAGCTCCAAGAAGAAGAGGAAGAAGAGGAATTGAAGAAGAACCAAATAACACCAATCCCTCTAACTTTTCTAGAGAAGCTCGACTCCTCCGATGCCGCGCCTACCTCTTGGAATGAGGTAAGCAAAGCCTTAGAAGACCTAAAACCTGCCATTGAATCAAACAAGACAGCACCCTTTCCCCTCCCCTCCAAAACCAAAAAAACCTTGCCACAACCAACACCTGGACCAACAGCAAATTCTAATAAGAATAGTAACACGATGCCCGTTGTTGTTACCACTGCTCCAGTTACTGGTAATACCGGTACTGTTACTGTTGCTTCTCCTCCTCCTGTTGTAACTGCTAACGCCAATAGTAACTCGAGTCGTGCGCTTCAAGAGTTAGGAAGCGTTCGACCGGTGAAAGAGAACAGTTTTATTCTTCGTGACCGGGAGCTAAAGAAGGCTGGCAGTGAGACAGCAAACCCAGCTATTGCCTTGTGGCGGCGTAGGAGGGACCCGCTTGAAGGGTATCCTGAGCGACGCCCTGCTGGGAAAGGCGGTGAAGGCATAGTCCTATACACGACCACTCTCCGTGGGGTCCGCCGCACTTTTGAGGACTGTGAGAGAGCCAGACAAGCAGTAGAAGGCTACGCAACTGAGGCAGGTATTGTGCCAGAGGTGCGTGACGTGTCGCTTCATGGGGAGTATTTGAAGGAGATGAAAGAGTTAGCTGGGGAAGAGGTGGTGGTACCGAGGCTATTCATGAGGGGGAGGTACATAGGAGGGATTGATGAGGTGATGGATTTAGCTGACACAGGGAAGCTGAGAGAGATGCTGAAATGGGTGCAAGAGGGGAAGGGAGCATCGAAAGATTGCGAAGGGTGTGGCGGAGCCCGATTTGTGCCATGTTTCACATGCCATGGGAGCTGTAAGGTGGTGACGGCAGACGGAAAAGGCGTAGAGAGATGCGGGATGTGCAACGAGAATGGGCTTGATTTGTGCCCCATTTGTCACTAAGAGTTTTATACATCCTTTTGTTTTCCATTTTTGCTTGAAAGAATTTTGTGATTGGCTTTCTCCACAACTGCATCAGAGAGCCTTCATCTGCTTCCCATTATAGGGTTCGATTGTTATTTTCCGTTACGTCTATTATTAGTTTCGATTGCATCTAGATTGGATAAATGGATGTCTGAGGAATGCTCGTTGAACATCGTAGTTTGTGCTTTGTACAGTATAGTTGATAATGATTGTATTGTTCTTAAGGTGTAATAAAATGGATGCAGTAAATGTTTTTTTTTCTTAACTTTGATACTGTTTACTGAACTAATTCCTAATGAGAAGGGATCCAGATTTTTTTTCTTAGTAAATAAAAAAAATAATAAACGAAAATAGTATCATTGCGGGTTTTTTCCAACCCCTAGCCAGACCCGAGTTTGAAACTCGGGTCAGGTGTTTTTTCTTTTCGGTTTGTTAGTTATTATTTTTAATAGATTTCAATAGTTTATTTAGTTTATTTATTTATGTTTAAATCTTTATTTTTTAATTTAACTTATTTTTACGGATTTTTCATATTTATTTTAATAGGTTTTAATAGTTTTTATTTTTTTTAATTTAGCTTATTTTAAAATATTTATTTAATTAAAGTCACTAAGGGATCAAATTTGTTTTTTTAATAAGTTTGTTTATTATTTAATTTTTTATTTAGTTTAGTTTATTTTTAAATATTTATCTAATTATTTTGTTATGCGAAATAATAATAAAACACATAATGTTATAATAATTAAAATAAAATTTTGAAAATATTAATACTGAGTACTTTAATCCATATTATCACTACAACATAAACAACCTTACACAACACTCAAACTAACGATTCAAAAATTAAAATTCAAAAATTAAAATATCACGGATTATCAACCATTTTCATATATTCATATATAACTAGCTATATACCCACGCGTTGCAGCAGAATTTTTTATTTAAACATTAAAATATTATAAGATAAAAAAAATTCACATTTATCTAATATTAAATTATAAATTCACCAAATTATAGAGAAAACATATAATAAAGACTATATTTAATCTTGGATGAGATTTTTGCACGATATGAGTTAATGATTCATGATTTTTATGGAAAGAAAAGTAAATTATTCTAACATATATTATCACCATTAATTCCTTACCAAATATGCACAAAGTTGCTAAATAAAAAACAAAAATTATGGAAATAATAGTATATAAGGGAAAGAAATGGAGAGAAAGAGGGGATCAATGGACGCGATCACATACGTTCGATTAACCAACAATAAATATTATCCGTCTAATTGAGGGATAAAATGGGTATAATAAAAATTTACAATGATAAAAAATGGACCCTCCAATTCTTAGATGCTTTATATAATAGTATAGATAAGAGAGGTGTGTGAGAGAGAGAGAAATAAGAAAGAAAGAAGAGGGAGAATAAATATAAACCTAAATTCAACCATCTCAACTTCAAATGACCATAACTTTTGATAGAAAACTCTGATTGAGGCGTACTACGCAGTCATAAAAAGTTTAGAACGAGATCTACATGGTTAACTTCCGTTAATGTCTATTACCATTACCGCCATTTTTAGGGCCAAAAAACATATTCTTCAAACTCAGAAACGCATTTAAAGTTTTAAATTATGTTGTTTCATTTCTTTATTTAGATTTTTTTCATAGAAATTGTATAATTTTTTATATTATTACATGAGCGTGATGTATGTATATATTATTGAGTAAATATTTTTTATTATTGGATGCATAATTATAGTTTTTATATTAGTTATTGAATGAGTGAATAATATACAATAATATATGTTCTTATCTAATCAATTTGTCTCTATTGATTGTTGACTCCATATATCAATCTGTCTTCATAAAAAACACTATAACTAATTTTTTTTAAAAATAAAATTATCTTTAACAATGGTTATTAATTAAAAAATCATTGTTATATTAAAAATTGAGTTAAATTAACAAATAAATATTTAAACATAATAAATAAACTATTAAAACCTATTAAAAATAATAACTAACAAACAAACAAAAAACCTGACCCGAGTTTCAAACTCGGGTCTGGCCAGGGGTCGGAAAAAAACCCGCAATCATACTATTTTCGTTTATTATTATTTTTATTTACTAAGAAAAAAAAATCTAGAAGGGATCGGTTGACAATGGTTATTTTGACAATGGACCTCTAAATAAATATTAAAAAAATCTTAAAAATGAATTTTTTTATGTGTTTTTCTACCTTTAAATTGATGGTCATTCAAATTTCATGCAATTTTATTATCATTTGATAGTCTATCAAAGACCGTTAAATTGAGACTGTTACAAATTGTATGAAAATTTGATGGTCTTTGATGGACTATCAAACGATAATGAAATTATATAAAATTTGAATGACCATCAATCTAAAAGTAGAAGAAGACATCTATAAATATTTTTGCATTTTTTAGATTTTTTTTTGCATTTATTTAGAGACCCATTGTTAAAGTTGTCAAAATAACTCATTGTCAATGAATCCCCACTCATTCCTAATTGCTAGTGTCATTTACTTTTTCTCAAGTTTTAGTAGTGTTCTTCAGAGGGAGAACTTTCAAGTAAAGAACTGTTGCAAATCAGCAGATGCATTCTACTCGAAAAGTTCAGATTTGTTTTAATTATTAATTTGAATAATCATATTTTTAATAATAAGAGTGATTAAATTAAAATTTTAAAAATATGAATCGCAGTGCATCATTATCATTAACATTTTATAAACGCGCCACTAATAATGATATTTTTAAATTTTTTTCAATTATTTAAAAAAAACCACATAAGTGGGAGTGAAACACTCTCACTAACGCTTCCCTTCTCCAATTAAGTGTAAAAGGTGATTTGAATTTGATATAAAAAAATAAAATGCTTGCACAACGTCACTGATAATGATGTTATTTTTAAAATTTTAATTTAATCATTATTATTATTAAAAATAATTATTATTTAAATAATTAATTAAAAAAATCCGTGGAAGGTTGGCATACTCCTATCATTATGCATGTACCAACTTGAAACGAAAACAAGCTTAAGTTGTCATTATTTGCATACTGAATACCAAATGCAGCCTGCTAAAGTTCTAAAGACTTCAAAAGATTCTACAAATAACGAGAAACTATTCTAATTGGTTAAAAATATTTTTACACTCAAAATATGAAAATTAAAAAAGAAGATCACAAGTTTCTTAATATAAAATATTTGTGAGATGCAAAATTTAACTTTCCACTGAAACAGCCTCTTTACTAACATCAGGTGCAGCAGGGGTTTCGCTAACAACAAAAGCTTCTAAAAGACTTCGAGCACAATATGCGCGCTCAGGCACCCCAGATACCATAATCACCGTCTCTGATGACTCAGGCCGCAGCTCCATTATTGTAATTTTGGCCTCAGATATCTGCATAGAGGAATGCATCTTATTTGAATCTCAAAACGATGTCATTCGCATGAAAATCATTTTTTCTCAAAAGTATGTGAAATAAGACTCACCTCGCGAATTTGATTCAAGCAGCCTCCATCTTCACCGCAAAGATTGGGCACAAGAGATCGAGGAATAGCAACCTCCAAAGTAATACTAGGAATGACTGGTGATCCTTCTCTCCTGAAAATAACATAGAAAAAAGATCAATAATAAGGCAAAGTAGGATGCTCAAAGAACAAAAAATTGTGTTTGATGAAGTACATACAACTCAATGAGGTGTTCCAATTAATAAGGATAATAAGGCAAAAGAAAATAACAACTATGCATCATAGTAGCATAAATAATTAAATGAAAATAAGACCAATAAAAGAGGTATCTAAGTACAGGTAATTAGACATACGGTGAAAATTTGCTAGCTCTTCTTGGTGGATCAGAAGCATAATCTGGTAATGGTTCTCTGATTGCCTGAAAAAGCCAAACATGAATAAATTAGATTAGCATACAAATGAAAATTTTGATAAAAGATCATTCAAGTCTATTTGTCTTATATACCGGAGGTGGGCCCCACTGTGCATGTCTATCATAGGAAGGTCCTTCCTCATACGGCCGGCCATAGCCATGGAACGGAGGAGGCTGACTGGGGAAGTGCTGCTGAGGTGATACTCCACTTCTTCCCATGTAAGGGCCAAATGGAGGCTCCATTCCAAATGGAGGGGCCTTGTCCCTCAGAAAATGATGCTTCAGTCTAGATGTGATTTGAACTAGTGCCTCCTGAACAGCTTCTACATTGCCATTTATCTGGCAAAGAAGTAATGACCAGATTATAAAGGATAAGCTAATGATGATGAAAAAGGGAGAGTAAGCTTTGTGCAAATGATCTAATGTCGTAAAAACAGAATGTATTAGATGATATCAATGTTTTCAACCTGAAAAATGATTTCCTCTTTAAACAAACAAACACATTTAAGAAATATATTGACTTACAAAATAGGCATTAAAAACTGCCTTCGTTTCACTTTCACCTTTCCAAATGAACCTAAAAACCTTTTACTTTTTTCCAAGTATACGGTAATTCTCTACCACTAAGTGATGTTATACCATTCTTAGTAAATATTAATATTCTCTCGGCCTGTTCACAACTTCACATGCTCCAACTTGTTTACAATCTTTCTGTTGCCATCTCACAATTATGCTGAAACAGCTGGGTGATATTATCCACCAAAATTGAAGGCAGTAACTATCACTATACTTGTACATGTCAGCATAAAACCTGCTGGTCAACTTGTTAACAAAATGTCTACAATCATTTATTCATTTCAATGACTGATGATATTGAACACAAACCAAACCTCAATGAACCCTAATATATAATACATGTTCCTAGTCAACCTTCCCCCCTCCCCATCTTCAACCGCACGATCCACCAGGCACCTGTAGACAAACAGAAAAAAAATACAAATGCCAGATGCTAGCAAACAAAGCAAGGTGCCGAGTGCCACGCTTGCTTTCAATAACTATCAACTCAGAGAGCAAATGCGAGGTACCTGAATGACTTCTTCATCTTGCTCGAGCCCATCAGGGATAGGGTCTTTGTCTCTGGCCATGATGCGGATGAAAGCACCAGATAGTTTCCTCATCCCTGCCATAATGCTGCCCCCTTTGCCAAGAAGACAGCCAACCTGGCTTGATGCTATCACCAGCCGGCACTGTTGTTCTTTGCTCTCTGCCCCTGCCCCACCGCTCGCCACTAGCCTGTGTTGAACCCTAAGCATTGCATGCTGAACTGGCGAGACACTGTCCCCACAGAACTGTCCAGAAAGTATCACGGAGGCTATATTAGAAAGCAGGTTCGAAAAGAAACAAAAGTTTGTTTATGACTTTGCTATAGACAACATAAATCAGATTATAAGAATCCGCTTATATTTTGTTTTCAATCTGCTTCTGTTTTTATCCACTTATTTGCTTATTATAATTTTTTCTTACGACACAAATGCTGAATAGGTCCATCAAGATAAGGCATCAGCACTCCATAGAGCAACATAGAACAAGAGAGTCTTGGGTGGATGAAATGTGCTGCCCAGCTTGCTAACAGCACGAAAAAAAAAACAAAGGAATCTAATATATTACCACAGGACCCTTAATGGTGATAAGTCGATCCTCGGATTCAGCCTCAGAAACAAGCTCAGATATCATAATATCAGAATCCGTTTCGTTTTTTATATTTTTCACAATGTATCCCGCCTTGCCTATGATGCTCCCAACTTGATCATTCGTACATAACATCTTAAAGGCCACGTGCTCTACAGGTGGGCCAGCTGCAAAAGGCTCGTGAGGGTAGCCGCCAAACTGGGAATGAACACCAAATTGCTTTGATGCGAAATGGCGTGAGGATGCACTTGGTGTTGATGCAGGTTTGGTAGGGTCCCGGTCACGACTTGGGAGTTTTTCAAGAAGCTGCTTAGCAATGAACACAATGGCTTTCCTGACTGAATCAAGTTCTCCAGCTATCTACCAGAAGAGCAAGGAGGTTAAAAAAGCTAGTATTTTACCATTATAATGTGAATAATGGCACGATGAAATAAAAAAATAGACTTAGAAACAAGTGTTTTTCTGCTAGAATGTCTAATGATTAATTCCTGCAACAACAAATTTCCTTGCAAGCATATATCTTTGCTATTTATCTTTGCTATTTATTGCGTTCACATTTTTGGCCTTTTCAATTTACGTGTTTAAGTTCAGTTCATGAAGTAGAGAACGAATGTGAATTCATGGGATATCGGGATTTGATACATTTGTGGCCAAAGCAAGTCAGCAAGCAAAAGAAACAAGTCAAGAGTTGGATTTCAAACAGGAAATAAAGAGCATTTGGTTGAGTTACTTGGCACGGTCTCCTTCGTTCTTTCTCACATGATACATTACATAAGCATCTGAAGAAGTAAGATACTGGTTGCTAGTCATTTCTGTCATATGAAGGTAGGAAGAGGAACTCCAGGGAACAATAACAGTTTCAATTGGAAAATGATCAGGTTACCAGCTCAAAGAAAAGAAAAAAGTACCTGAACCACATCTTCCTGGGGCTTGGCACAAAGTGGAAGAAGATCTCTTGAAAGTACCCGTACCTGGGCTCCACTATCAGCCATAATTTTCTTAATTATGACACCACCCTTCCCCAGAAGGGACCCCACCTGACCTGACAAAACCAACATCTTAAAAGCAACAAACAAGGATGATCTCTCTGTTTCCTTCTCCTTTTCAGTTTCTCTCTTTCCTTCATCTCCTTCTTCTTCCTCTAGATCACTTTCCTCCAACATGACCCGCTCAAAAACTCGCATCAAAGCATCAAAAGCAGCAGGCATTACCTTCTCTTCAGGGACCGCTTCTGACTGCTCCTCTGCCTCTTCTTCTTTCTCCTCTTTCTCCTCTTTCTCAGCCGCCTCATCTCTCTCACTTTCTTCATCGATTTTCTGTAGTTCCTTCTCCTTGTAGAAACTGGTAATGATAACTATCCTCTCATTGCAGCCCGGCACAGTGTCTTCTAGCTTGATCTTGGCACCGGTCTCCTGGCGAATCCTTGAAACAATGTTTCCTCCTTTGCCAATCACACTTCCTGACTGTGACACGGGGCACAAGACCTTGTATGTAACCAGTCGTTGCCTGAGAACAGGAGCAGTGCCCGTCTTCTGTGACTTGGAAGGTACCTCGGATTCTAAAGGGTTCTCATCTGATGGCCTCTTTAACGGGGTCAGATTAGAGGCCATGGTTGATTCTTTCACCACTAGCTACACTCGAACAACAAAGAAATTGCGGTTCACTATTGAAAAAACTCGATACTAGCTAGGGTTATGCGCATAAAAGGAACTTACGAGATTAAAATGTTTGAGCGTAATATCCCTGGCGAGTTGCAGAGAAACGCAGCTAGGGTTTTATCTCGCGACCAGTTTCATCTCGCCGCGCCGAGGTCGGAGAAGAAGGAATCGGTGCGTGGAGGCTGGAGAGAGTGGAGCGGTAAAGCCGTAATTGCCCCTGAAGGTGAAACAAACAGGCGCCGCCCCGTGTTTCTTTTCGGGTCGAGCGAGCTCAATATGGGGCCCGTTAGGCAGGCTAAAAGTGTTAAGTGCGCTCGACTCTTGTCTTGAGCGTCTCGGCAATGAATCGGACTGAACCAACGAATTATCGGATTTATTTATTACTGGCTTTGGACTACTGGGCTGATCTGGAGTTGTTTGGGTTCATCCGAAAATAAACTACTCCGAATCAAATAGAAAGATACTGCATCTGCATCTAGAATTGCTTGCCGACTTAAAAAGCTCCGTAGACTGCGGCTTTTTTAACCGTTTCATAAGTGATTAAAGTTTTTAGAGAAAATCTACCCTCCATCCCTCAATAATCCACACACTATCGGCCCTCAATTTTTTTAATTAAACACGTACTAATTGAGCCCGACATCTCATATATATAATTTCTTTAATATTTTCCTCAATTAGATCTGACGTGTAACGCTTTCTTTTTAAATTCTCTCTTCCTTACAATTTATTTTGTTGAAATGTATTTCATGTATTATAACTTTGATGTTGAATATAAATTAGAATGTTCATGATATTGAATATATTATTAGGCTGATAATATTGTATAAAGATATATTTAAATTATACTTATTGCTTTATGAGAAAATATTATTTTGTGAAGTTTATTTTTTTTCGTGTTATTCAGTAAATAATTAAAAGAAATCGCATACTTCAGATAATCACATATAAATGATATTTAAATATCCAGAACACATATTTAAATACCTAAATATTATACTTAAATACTCAAAACACATATCTAAATACCCATAACACATCTATAAATACCTAAATAAGAAATCTAAATACCTAGATATTATACTTAAATACTCATAACACATATCTAAATACACAGAACACATCTATAAATACCTAAATACGTAAGATTATATATCTAAATACCCAAGTAAGAAATCTAAATACCTAAATATTATATCTAAATACCCAAAACACATATCTAAATATATAAGTAAGAAATTTAAATACCTAGATAATATATGTAACTACCCAGGACACATATATAAATACTTAGAACACATATCTAAATACATAAGGAAAAAATCTAAATACCTATAATATATATCTAAATACCTAGGATAAATATCTAAACACCCATAACACATATTTAAATACCCATAACATATATCTAAATACTCAGACACATATTTAAATACCTAAGTACGAAATCTAAACACCTAGATATTATATCTAATTATATATAATATATTATTATGCATGCATGACACATATCTCAATAACTAACATAAGTAATTATATAAAAATAGAAATCTAAATACCTATAATTTTTTTAAATATTACTTATATATATATATATAGTGGATATACCGTGAGCTTAAGCTCACGGAGACCTTTCGTGAGCTTAACTCAAAAAATATATTAAATATCTCGAAATTTTCATTTATCATTCTCATTAAATTCTTTATATGAAAATCTCATGGGATGTAAAAATTTGGAGCGTTTTGAGCTTTTTAAGTCACCGTTTTTAATTTTTTAAAATGATGTTCAAGTATTGAATATATTATTAATATTTTTAGAGCTGATTTTAAAAAAATAAAAACGGTGATTTAAAAAGCTCAAAACGCTCCAAATTTTTGCATCCCATGAGATTTTCATATAAAAAATTTAATGAGAATGATAAATTAAAATTTCGAAATGATTTGATATATTTTTTGAGTTAAGCTCACGGAAGGCCTCCGTGAGCTTAAGCTCACGGTATCTCCACTATATATATATATATATATATACACACACACACTTATATAAAAATAGAAATCTAAATACCTATATTTTTTTTAAATATTACTTATATATATATATATATATTTACAATATAATTACATAGAACACGGGATTGGCGGTCTGAAAATTATAAATTATCACGTGCACTTTTGCACTAATGGTTTGTATGTGGCGGATTAATAATCGCGTGCGCGCTTAAAAGGAAAGTTCGTTAAGCGCAGTTGAGTGAAACTTTCTGAAAATGAAAAGTCATTTGCAGAGAGATTTTTGGGGGATTATCGCTTGGTACTGTTAGTCGCGTCCAAATTTTTAATTTAATAATAGTAAACCTTATGTTTGCATCAAAAATTATATTTATGCTTTCCAACATCCGTCTAGATTAAATTGTATCATTCAGATTAACCTGCGGAGTTTTTCGCACAGAAAAATCTTTGCAGACAATTTCAATCTAATTTGCATCTAGAGATGCAAATTTATTCAAAAAATATCTGACCGTATTCGGTTCATATTTGAAAATTTATATATAGATATTCATATTTGAATATCCGTATGAAAAATGATACGAATATAATTTTCAATCTAAATTTTCTGTATCTAAATACTAAATATATTATTTAATATATATCATAAAAAATAATATTAGTATCCATCATAATTATAGACAATATGAATTTTAATATTTTTATAATTAATAATATACTTTTAAATAAATAATAGTATTGAAAAACTTATGTTATTGTATGTTTTAATTGATTTTATAAATTTTAAGTGAATTTTATTTTTATCTTTCACAATATATACACATTATCAATATTTGTATCCGTATCCGAGAATATTCGTATTCTTATTTATATCCGGATATTCGTATTCAAATTCAAAAAAACTAAAATGAATATGGATTATATTTTGGTCTCGAAATCTAGAAAATAATTCGATCTGATCAGTTTTATTTTAAGAATTAGGTACTGCCACTTTTATTTGATTTTACAGAGTTTGACGAAGAAATGATTGAATTTGAGGCTGAAATTGACTCATACTGCCCAGTATGCTAGCCAAACTGATTATATTTGGGTTGTCTAACTTGGACTCTGCCCAGTACAGGCTAGAAACTGCCCAGTAATTCAAAATTCGCCCAAAATAGCTAGAAACCCTGATTCTAACCTAACTAACTAAAGGCTATAAAAGAGAGTTGAGAAACAGATCCATCTTTTTCTAACCAGTCACCCATCCATCCAGTCAGACACAAATAGAACGAGCAGTTACCTACAGACAACTAGGATTTCAAAGACGATTCTTGAATAGTTAAGTATTATGTTGAAATATTGACCATATTGGAAGGCATTACCATTTGATCAGAAACTCTAAACACGTTCTGAATTTACTTCAATTAAACAGACAACCTGACAAGAGAATTAAGGAGAAGGAAATCATAAACCCTAGATTCTTTTATTATATTGTATTACTATTTTATTTCAATATTTAAAAGTTTAATTCCAAAAACCCTAAAATTAGTTATCTAGATTATCCAATTTGTTAACCTAAGTACTTTATTTATTTCCCCATAGACCGACAACCGATAATATACTAGAACGGTAGACCGTGTGCTTGCAATTTACTTTCTAGAAAAATTAGGGTTAATTATTAGCTATGTAAATGAATGAACAATCATCTCAATTATATCTATATGAAAAATCATAAAATTAACTTCATTTCAATAGACATCAAGGAGGCTAAATCATAAAATTTGGTCTGTTAATTTTATTAATGCTTGATGTATATATAAATAATATTAAAATTATGTAATTTTTTGTATACATATATAAGATGATATTTACAAAATAGACCTTCAATTAGTTTTTATTATTTAACAATTTAAATAATAATTAGAACACCGATATGACACCAATAACTCATTGAGGAAATGATGCACATGTTTGCTTTTTGATGATGTTGATAGACTCTAGAGTCTAGACCAATCTTGAATTCCAGAGTTTAGAACAACAGCAATGTATTGTTGTAATTGAAGTTATGCTAGAAAGTATGTTCTGACGATAAAAAAAATGATCTGTTTTCCTTTTTCTCTTTATTATTAGAATAATATTTACAACATCAAGACAACGACGTTTATTTTACGCCAAGGGATTGTTACAATTTGAAGGATGTTGTATGGGCAATTCTTCACCTCCATACATTTTATCCACTAATTTGATGGCCAAATTATAAATCAAATAACTAACGATTAAACTATAGCCATGAAGCCTTCAACAAAGTACTTCTGGAGGCTCTGTGATACTATGTTCTGTATCAAATATCCACTAATTTGATGGCCAAATTATGTTCTAGGGTTTAGACTTTAGAGTTGGTATCTAAGTGTGCTCTTGCTACTTTGTAATTTATTGTTTCAGTCAGTGAAACAGGCTCTACTAGCCTTTTTTTTTCCAAAAAAAATACTTTAAATCTCCTCAAGAATATTATTTTCTAATTTAACGTTCTTATATTTTTGAACTACTTGTATCCTCCATTTTTGTAAAAGTTGTATTCATTTTCTTTAGATAGTTTAGAAAAATGATATCGAGAGATACTATAACAAAACTAATATATATATATATATATATATATAGAGAGAGAGTAATGCTATGGTGCTTCGCGAAGCAAAAAAATTTTTGTGCTTCGCGTCCGTATCTCGAATTTAAAAGTTCAAATGGCCGATCCAAACCGTTGAGCATCATCTTCATATTGAAATATCCTTGGAGATCAAATTTTATATTTTTTTGAATTTTTTTGATATTTTTTAGATGGGTATAAAGTCGCTTGTTTTGGATGGTGCAGAAATCTTTAGATCAACAAACTTTGTAACCATCTAAAAAATATCAAAAAAATTCAAAAAAATATAAAATTTGATCTTCAAGGATATTTCAATATGAAGATGATGTTCAACGGTTTGGATCGGCCGTTTGAACTTTTAAATTCGAGATACGGACGCGAAGCACAAAATTTTTTTTGCTTCGCGAAGCACCATAACATTACTCTATATATATATATATATATATATATATATATATATATTCATGCACGCCACAGCTTGATTCAAATATACAAACTTCTAAAAGTCGCCAACATAAATATATACTACAAATACCTCATTAATCATACACTAAACTGCTACAATTTATTTACGTAAACATTGACAACTGTTAACACCTATAAGATGGAAAAAGAAATAATATCACCTATTCACATGGTAATTAAAACACTAAAACGGATAAAAGAAGTTGACAAACTAATTGTGCACTGAATAACACAGTTGCTAAAACCTGTAAGATTTAATTTCTGATCTAAATTAGTTGCTAAAAACCGAGCAATTTCAAACAAACTATCATCTCAATTCTTAAAACACATATTTCTTTTCATACAAGTAGAGAACTACCTCAAATCAAAATAAAAAGTAACACGCGATAATTCCTACAATGGCGAGTCAGATTCAAAATCTCCATATAAACAAAAAAAAAACTAAAATTCAACCAGTCTGCAATTTAATTATGACCGGTTTGAATCCGACCCGCCTCTACTGGAACTACCCCGAAGCACCACTCAATCGCTCATAGCATGAGATAAGGCCGCAATAACCTTCTCCTTAGTCTGACTCTCACATCCCGGCGACTGTATTACGAATGTGTGTACCAGCGTACCAGTACCAACATTAACCTTTGATTCGACTGGCCCCACCTGTGCCTCCTCAAGAGCGCGAAAAACAGGCCCGACCGGATGAGTCCCTTGAGGGATGGAAATCTTAACATGGACCTCATCTTGCACAGATTTCACATCGACATCTGACGGCCGGGCCAATCTCTCTCTGGGATCCAACCTCTCCCTCTCCTCCTCCATCTCTTGCAGTTTCTTTTGCATATCAGTGATGTAGGTTATAGCATCACCTAAAAGGGATGCCTTGTCCATCTTTGAAATGTTCGGTACAACTGCTCTTAAGGCATAGAATCGCTGGTTCAGCTTCTCCCTTCTTTGTCTCTCAGCCTCGACATGGTTGAGAGGTTCTTCTCTCCCATTGGCTGGTTTGCGGCCCCGCTTTCTGGGCCGTCTCTCCTCTGACGTACCAATCCCACCTCTTTCATCCTCAGTCTGGTCACTCCCTTCCACAGGAGCTGCATGTGCACCCATTGGACCTACACCAGCTTTAGAATTAGGACCATTATTAAAATTTATCTGTCTCGGCTGGAACTGAGACAATACCGGTGCAGCAGTTGCACCAGTGCCATTTCGAACCACTAGAACACCACTGCCGTGCCGATGCTGGTTCCAGCCGAACCCTTGTGTACCTTTTCTACCATGTCCTGAGAGTGACAAACTTTGTGCCTGTGTATGTCCATGATTATGCATACTGCTTGCTTGATGTAAAGCCCACGGCCTCGATTCAACCTTTGGCATGCCATCATTTACTGGAGCTTGCCCCAATTTCAAATCCTGCCCGAAAATTTTTGTACCCTCATTCTTCTCCCCTGAAAACACAGACTTTAACATATGCATGGCGTCAGCACTCTCAGATACTGATTTCACTGACCCCAATTCAAGAACCCCATTTTCAAAAGGAACTAAGACAATAGTCTTGATCCCTGCACTTTCTGCTAAAAACCCCCTAAGACAATAGTTACTGGGTGAAAGGTTATGTGCAGGGTCTGGAACCCACACATGCTTGCCCAATTTGAGAGCATGCCCGGGCCCACCATCGCCACTGGTGAAATTGAAATACATCGAGGCCACAAAGAACATCTCTATGTCAGTGACTTGATCGAGACTCAATGCAATGTTTTCCTCATCAACTCCACCGAAGGCCTCGTGCAGCTGGTAGAGAACACGTCTTTTCTTAATTCCAGAGTCAGAACAGTCGGAATTGTGGGACCCAGGGTCAGACTCAGTCTCACGGCACGAACCATCGCCCCATCCGAGCACAATTTCACCCGATTTAGTACGGGAGAGTTGCCAGAAGATTGCATAGCTCCAACCAATTGGGCCTTCTACAAGGTAAATGAGCTTGCTTAAGAGATCAGAGTCGGGTTGAGAGGCAATCAACCCATCAGAAGAGAAATTCCTTGTTGCAAGGTATTTAAATGCCTCAGAACCAAGAACCGAGAGACAGGTGGCTCTGTCCTCCTCACTCCACGTCAGCATGTCACGCCGGTCAGCTGATTCCATCTCTTCAGTCTTCATTGTGTAGTTCAGGGTCAATTCGGAGTAGATTGTCGTCAATTTATCAAAATGAGCGGAACTAGCTGGATCGACTTGTTAAAACTAAAGAGAGGAGAGAAAATAACACACCTTAGAACGAAGATTGGTGGCACAAATTTCAGAGCTGAACCTAGTATTGGTTCAGAATCTGAATTTGACTCAACCAGCACTAGCAGGCTTTAATCCCTCCCGATTGGACAAATCTCTGAAACAGAGCAGGAGAGGGAGAGGGAGAGGGAACAGAGAAACAGAGCTCCTTTCTCTCTTCTGTGACTATCTATCCTCGTTCGATTGTTCTCATGTGAAGAAAGAAAGATGAAGCATTGAAAGTAGAAACTGTTGCATGCGCCATGTGTGCTCCTAATTCCTAAATAGAATTTATCCCACGCACATGCGCCCTCCTCTTTGTTTCAGCTGCTACAATCCAAGCCCCGTGCTTCATACACCGTTTTGCTCCGTGTGCAGCTAGGAAAATGAAGATTAAGCCGAAGACAGGTTAGTGGTTTTTAGTTGGCTGCTCTCGGAGTACAGTGTCACCTGACGCTTTAAAATCCAATCACATGCTGATGTCGGGGCGATCGGTGCCTGTGTGCCGAGTTCATAGAGAAGGAATTTTAGGGCTGGCTGGTTACTTGGTTGTGATCAGATTTGTTGATAATCGTGATGGAAACAGGCGCTGACGATTTTAAATTTAAATTAAATAAAACGTGGCAAAGGCTTAACAATTAGCATGTGATGGTGAGCAGGTTGCATCAAAGCAAGAACAAACTTTTTTCTCTTTTTGCATGCCCAAATAGGCAAATACTGATGATAAAATTGAGGAGCAGACTCTCTTTCCCACTATACAAAGTTTTTTTTTTGATAATTCACTATACAAAGTTACAAACAACTTATAAATATTTACAAAACAACAAACCGCCGTTGTTTTCTTTTTCTTTGTTTAAAAGAAATGATTTTTAATTTATTATCTTGGTGGGGATTTGAGTAACCTTAACATTATCTTGATCCTCGTCTTTTTCCGAAAAAAAATAATGTAAGAAAAAAATCAATAACATAAATAAATGTACAACCTTGTATAAATATACTATAATTTTAGTTATATTAACTACATCAAAAAGTTTTTAAACAAAATATATTATTTTAATATCATGCTATTAAAAATTCAATAGGATTATTTATATATTCATTGGATCATATATTTCCTTTTTTATAGATGTTGAAAAAAATATATTTCATATAATTTGGGGAAGCTGAAAATCTATAATTTTTTGTAGCAAAATCTGTAAGATGGGAATCTGAAGTCAACCAAGGAAGCTAATTGAAACCAACTCAGCTGACCAGTTCATTAACTGTTATACTTAGTGGCTTGTGAGTTGTGACAAACTTATCCATGGCTTGGGCTGAAGTCAGACAAAAAAAAACGCTAACTGTATTATTCCACCTCTCCATTTATCCTGAAATATAGAATCCGTTTTTTAATGTGTAGTCAACTTAATGCTCATCTGTCTCTAACCGAGATCGTCTCTTTGGGTGGACTGGAGAAAATGAGACGCTTTTGCCAAATCGGAACCGAAGCAATATCTAATGTTATGAACCTATTGTCGATCCTACGGTTTGTTCTAATCTTAAATTTTCGAACGGTCGGATGTCGCTGCATGTGATGCTCCACAGCCATTTCTTTATGCCTAAACCTGGTCTTCGCGAGCCGATGTGAATAGCAACGCTGGATTGTACCACTGTCCTGTGACTATGTGAAACAATTTTTTTTTTTTTTTTGAGAAAATCCCCGTAGGAGAAACAATTCTATTTCCTAATGCTGATAGATGCTTCGATAAGCGAGAAGCTCTCTTGCTTTCCGTGCTGCCAGGTGGAATGGAGCACGTGCCCGACACGTGCAAGAGCGAAGCGTGGAACTGGGAAGGATCTATTACAATGGATTATCTTCATAAATTTTTATATTTAAAAAAATTTAAAAATAAAAAGTTTATAGATATAGATGGATGGTGATTCAAATTTTATATAATTTTATTAACTTTTGATAGTATTAAAGATCATCAAAATATTATATTATTTATAACGGTTCTAATTTAACGATTTTTGATAGACTATCAAACGATAATGAAATTGCATAAAATTTAAATCATCATCAATCTATAAGTAGAAGAATATATTTATAAATTTTTTATTTGTAAGATTTTTTCATATTTATTTGAAGATTCATTGTTAAAATAACCATTGTCAAGTAATCCTTCCCTTTTTTTTATTTCTCTTATAATTCCACAATCTTTACATTTGAACTCTTTCTTCTCCATTCCTTCTAACTTTGCTTCTCATTTTTTCTATCACTTGTGATTAGACATAGTTCAAAAGAGCTGAGCTTTTGAACTTGGTCCGGTCGGGCTTTCGAGAAAACCAGCCCTTACCCGACCCCTCTTCAATCTAACTCGGTGTTTTCTCTTTATAAGGGTCGGATCTAATCACGGAGAAAAAAGTCCCTTCCAACCCGACCCTTATTAAACCCGGCTCGGTCCTCGACAAATCGACTCCGATCCTTACCAAATCATTGTATTCTAATTGTATTTAAAAATCTACAAAAAATCTAAAAATACTTAAAAATATATTATTTTCTACTTTTATAGTCATAAATTTATTTTATTTTTAAATTTTTAATATTTTTTATTATATTTTAATTATATTTAAAAAATAAAAAATAATTAAAAATGATTAAATTCCTTTTAAATCCAGCTCTTAATAAGACTTTAAAACTTGAAGGACTTAATAAAGATCGGTCTCTTAAAAATTAGACTCATCTTTCAAAAATCAAACCATTTGAATCTAATTTTTTAAAAACTCTTTTCAAACTCAGTTTTTATCTAATTTTCTCATAGATCGGACCATTGAAAAATTCAACCCGACATTTAAAAGATGACGCCCACGTGTGGTAAGGAACTCATAAATGAAATGGATATGTCCATTTAGAAAAGTGGAGATGTGGATGCGGTAACATAGTAACGGGAGAAACGGCTCCAAGCACAAAATGCGCGTGAGGACACGTGATGTTAGGAGTTAGGGGGGGGGGCAGTGAAACGTGAGTAGCATTAAGTAAATTCAGGAGCGGAGTCAGAAACGATAGATAGGGTGTCCGGTTCAAATAAATGAAATATTAGATCAAAAAAAATTTTAATTTTTTATTATATAATATTTATTTTTTAGTAAACCGAGGGGTGCCCGGGCGCCGGCTACCTTAAATCCGCCCATGAGTAAATCCATCTGATTTTCTGTGCCACAGCAATTCCCTGTGGCGCATAAACTTGACAAGTGGCATCTCCTGAAAGCCTAATTTATGCAATCACGTGATGGGCGTGTACTTGGATGGAATTTCTGTTTAGCGGATAATGCTTGTCGTCTCCAAAATGGTTGTTTCAAAAGTAATCAGCAGTCACTAATATCATCTTTCTATATATAATATATAAAAAGATGTACTTGTTAGGCGATATTGTTAAATGATTATAGAGATTTTTAGTTAGAATTTAATGTCTTGTAAGATCTTGATGCACAACAAAGTTCAATAAGGGTTTATTTATCTGAAGAATAATTCTAAAATTACAATTAAAGCTGCAATTGAAGCATTTATTTTTATATATACAGTCAAAGATAAACCATGGAGACTACAATTAACTTGTTGGTAAAAGCATAATATTTTAATTTGAGGGCTCGAGATCAAATTCCAACATAACTAGATTGAACTTTTTAAATTAATGGGCACGCCAAAGTCTTACTACACATAAAGATAGAGAGTAAATGGGCTCCAAGTTTCCGACTTCCGATCCATGGTTTTTCTTTTAATTTTTCATTTTTTACCCACGTATTTCTACTGATCAACTTTTTTTCGATCACGCTTTGATATTTCATACTTTCACTAAAACCAATGATCGGTATACACAGTTTTGTATGTTTATAATTTATACACCAGGAATT
>CAXKVV010000489.1:0-29956 GCA_964058805.1 Schoenoplectus triqueter
ATGAAGATTTGATATAATATTTGAGACTTAAATATAATATGTTAGATTTTTAGATTTGAAAGAGCATATATCAAAACTTGAGATGATAAATGTTGAGATCTAATAGAATAGTTATGAAGACAAATAAATAGCTGATACAACTGATAAAGTGATATATTTTAGTATATAAATTTTGTTATTACATTTATAATTATATTGGACAAATAAATATTATAAATTTATTTTTTTCCTGGAGATTCTATCTCCCTTTCAAAAAGGTCAGGCTAATACTTTAGATTCTATCTTGCGAAGAACATGCTTAGTGAATAAGATTTGAAAAACATTGGCACACGTGTAAACGAGGCGCTCTACCAACTGAGCTGATTATTTCTGATTATTTTTTGTACGAAAAATCTTAATATAAAAAATATTTCTGAGCTGATTATTTTTTTTTGCCATTATTAATAAATTTAGACCAAGGATTAATGTACCAAAGCAACATTTGGGAGCATGTAAAGGATTATATGAAAAATGCCTGGTTTCTGGACGGATCAATTAGCCCTTTGTGTTGCTTCTTTTATGTATTCTATATTTCTACATAGAAAAAAAAAAGACTCTCTCTTCCTAAAATTTCTCACGTATAGTAATGAAAACGCCAGTTCTCTGATTTTACATCTTTCTACTAATCGCAAAAATTAAAATAAATCTCAAATCAAATTGTAATTTTATTTGTTTTAAAATTTAAAAGATGAAATTAGAAATGAGAGGCACATTCTTAGATATAAATTTCTCATTTATGACACAAATGATAAAACATGATTCTTATGAGTTATGATGTTGTATTTGAGTTGTCTAGACTTATAAAATTGGGTATGAGACTTATTCGGGGTTAATGTTGAGTCTTATCAATGGTGAATTTGAACGAGTATGATGAAGAATTAGCAGAGATATTAAGATTTGACAGTAGTTGAGTACAGATATTGATAGTTGTTTACTTTTGAATGATAATGTTTAGTATGCAAACCTTTATTGATGCTAATATTTTTATTTTATCTTAAATATGGCCATCTGAAGTGAGAGAAATTAAGTACTAGGGAAGCTTTCCTTTTCTCTTTTACTCTACTAATTCTGTCTGATTTTAATATTGATCATCGAAGAGCTTGATATTTTAAGTTTTTTTTAATATATATGAAGGCTTTGATTTACGATCGTATATTTTTTTTGTCTCTAATGTAAGCTATAAATGACACATAATGATTTATATTAAAATTTTGTTTGTGATTTTTAAAATATAAAGATTATAAATTACATTAAAATATGATTTATGATAAATCTTTTTAGAACTCTGATTGTGAGTTATAAGATTTTAAATCAAACTTCTCAAGAATTATTTTTTTTATTTAGTTACCTTCATTTATGAATATTAGATCTAAAGATTTGATCCATAATAATTTTTACAAATATTTAGAACTTTTATACCATCCGAAACTAAAAAAAATGACTTCTAATATTAGTTAGGTATTAAGACATCATATAGGAGTTCTTAAGTGTTAAGACTATATAAGAATTTGGCTCATAAAATTTTTTAATAAATATTCAGAATTTTTATATTTTCAAAGCAAAAATTTTAACATTAGATATTAATATATTATATATGAATTATTAACACTCTAAAATATTATGTATTAAACCTCTAATATTAGATATTAAGACATCATATATGAATTATTAAGACTTAAAACATAAAAAATTGGCTCATAATAATGTCTAATAATTATTTAGAATTTGTATACCCTTCAAAATTAAAAAAATGACTTCTTACATTATAATATATATAAGTTCTTAAGACTTAAGACATTAGTTAAAAATCAATAAAAATTTAGAATTTTTATATCTTCGAAACTAAAAAAGACTTTTAAAGTTAAGTATTAAAATACTATATAAAACTTCTTAAGACTCTAAATGTTAGATATTATGATTACAAAGACTACTTGTAGTTGGTATGGAGATGTTCAAAAAATGTGATAAACATATTTTGAGTCAGGTATAAATAGGACAGATGCATGATTTTAGTTTGGGGATAATAATTAGATTGTAATATTTATCGGGTTCACACTCTCGGATGCTAATAAAAAAAATAATAATTAAATATATATTCTTATCTAAAAAATTATCAAAATAATATTTTTACATACTCAAAATAATAAATAATCAAATCGATGAAGAAAAATTTCATCTATGTGACTTTATATTTTAAAATATTTGCATAACTTTTTTATAATTTACCGTATTAAATAAATTTTTCTCAAAAAAAATAATCAAACAATCTAAAATCAAAAAGTCGATTCACAATAACATATTAACAAAATATTAATCTAAAAACACTCATTTCTAAAATTGAAAGCCGCTGCTCCCTAGATATAGCTGGATCCACCGCTCATATAAATTTGGGTATATAGAACTGGATACAGTTAATCGGAGAAGCGCAAATCAAATTGAATTTATATTTGAACTCAAATATTTTTTTTCCCTTGTTCCCATGCAAAAGACGAGGGAAGGCCGACAACCCATGTGACATCTCCATTAGCTGGAAAATGGATAAGGCTAATAGTTGTTGTTTTTATGTGAGATAATACAAAATATTATAAATTTTGCTGGTTGAAGTCTCGTTCAGTTGCTGTGAATAATGATATATTAGACTATTAGTAACAAGACACAAAAACATATAGTTGTTCAAATGATTACTTAAGTTTCTACTTGAATTAATTTAATTATGGAAAATTCCTCATCATCCTTGCATTATTCTAATTGCTTAGTTTCTACTTGACTTATCATTAGTCGGAGCTCAATCAATGTCATTTATCCAGAGCACGTTGCACGTGTCATGCTAAGCTGCTCATGAGTATTATTATTTAACAACACTTGGTGTTTACTACAGAAGTGGTGGACAGGAGGCGTCCATTTTAATTAAAAAGGAGAGGAATTAAAATGTTTAACACTTTTAACTTCCCACCTAACTTTGTTTCTGTTAACATAAATAGAGGCTTGATTATAAAATAAGCTATCTCCGTTTCTCTCCTCTACTTTGCCTTTTGAAAAGGAAAGAAAACTGCCACGCTGTGCTGAACAGAGATTCAAACAAAGAAATTTCAAAAACAGGATAAGAAGGCCACAAATTGACCGTCTCTTTCACGCTTCCTCATTTTTTCCTTCTCCCTCTCTCCTGTTCAATCAGAGAGAGAGAGAGAAAGAGAAAAGGGGAGGAACCCACCAAGTAAAAGAAAAAACAAGATTAAATTCCGGAGACGAAAGGAAAGACAAGGTAGTTGCCATGGCGAGGCTGATTCTCGGATTGACGGAGCTCTTTATCAGCGCGATGGTGCATATGCTTTTTGGGTTGTACATTTTTAGCACGGCCGTCGCATCAGACCTGTCTCAGGTGGCGACGCATTGTCTCAGGCCTAACATTTTCAATCTCACGGCGAGAGAAGAGGAAGATAACAGAGGGAAAGTTATGGTCTTGGATGGGTCGCCTGAGCTTCCTCCGCCGATCGTCTTGGTTCATGGCATTTTTGGGTTTGGCAAAGGGGTATGCATGCCATTTCATTTGGGCGATTTGGGTGTTGGGAACGACTTTTCTTACGCGTTTTCTCCTTGAATTTGTTTCTTCGAGATGAAATTTTTAGATTTTCATATGAAACAGTTGTAATTTGGTAGCATTGGTCATATTGTTAATAGTACTGATTTTTAAAGCATAGTTTTTGGATAGCATAATTTAATTACTACTATGCAACCAATTAATGCTAGTTACAGGAGAAAAAGGAACGATTTAGAACAATCGATCAATTGTGAAGTTTGAAAGGGTATATAGTATACTGATGAAACGTAACATTTCAGGTTTTTTTATTGAAAAATTTGTTAATTGAATGGAAGTCAAGTAACGTAGAATCATTGCTTTTGAAATTATTTGTACGCAGAGGCTTGGGGGGCTTTCATATTTTGCCGGAGCAGAGAAGAAGGACGATCGTGTTCTGGTTCCCGATTTGGGGTCACTAACCAGCATTCATGACAGGTAGTTTTCTTCCCAATTTTTTTTTATTTTGATTTGTCTTCTTTTTATTATTTAATTTCCTACCATTAATTTAGGTTAACAAAAATAGGAAGAGGGTAAAATTTGGTGGACAATTAATTGGTTTTGTGCTAGTCCTTTTACTCTCTGAGAATTTAGAAATTGATTCTAAAACAAAAAGATGGAGATCATGGCGATTAACTTGGTTTCATGTTTTTTTTCGAAGTAACGCCAAATGATTTTTTATTTAAAGAGAAGTTAGATATAGGGCAACTGACAGAGTTTTTGTGCCAGGGCTCGGGAGCTGTTCTACTATTTGAAAGGAGGACAGGTCGATTATGGGGAAGAGCATAGCAAAGCTTGTGGACATTCTCGGTACGGAAAGATTTATGATACAGGTAATTAAAACAAAGATCCTTTTATGTGCCTCAAACTTCTTTTTATTTGCTCTTATGATTGATTGCATAGAAGTTGAATCACATTTTGTATTGTGAATCGTAGTATTTTGTATCGTATCGGTGTACTGTGTATCGTATCGTTAAGATACGTTAAACTTGTCTTAAAATGAATCAATATTAACTAAATTTAATATGTAGTGAATTTTTTCACTTGAAAACATTATTATTTAGCGTTTTATCACATTTATATAGTATACTAACATAATTTATACTATGTGAGCTATATATATGTACATATATATGAGCACAAAGTTTTATTATAGTTCATGTCGTAATTTAATGATAATATTAATTAATATCTAACGAGAATAAAACAAAATAATTTTATTTCAGCTAATAAAATCACTACAAAATTAAGTCTTCAAAAATTAATATAATTGCCTACAGTTTTGGATGCTTCATAGAAACACTACTCGTGTTTGTGAGACAGAGACATGGGAGTATGGGTAGATGCAAGATTTTAATTTAAGGGGTCAGTAGTCGGATTGCAATAACTTATCGGGTTCAAACTCATTAACTAATTGGGTAATAACTTAACCGAAAACATTATTTTTTAAAATCTAAGGGGTCAATTGACCCCCCCTTGGGCCTTACTATATCCATCCTTGCACGAGAGAATAAAATAAATGAAATAAATAAGAGTTACCCACTTGCACTGTCTCGTGGTCGGAGTTTTTGACTATTCTCTCTCAATCGCTAGTATATTTTTCTTTTTCTTTGTCGTTTTTTTTTCTCTTTTTGCTTTTTTTCTCACACTAGGGTTTTTTGATCGCCTAATAGGATGTGTGCAGTCGAACAAAAGAGGTAAAGTCGAAAAAAATATACGTATCTAAAATTATTGTATCGTTGGGATACGTATCGTATCGAGATACAAAAAGATACAGACATGATTCTTAAGATTCTTCTCTCTAGAAATACAAAGTATAGATTCGTATCCTTATCCATTTGTATCGTATTGAATCGTAAGATTCGTATCGTGAATCCTAAGATACTAACTTGACAACACCAGTTAAGAGTGCCCTTTTAGTTTTCTTCTTTTAATGATCATTTATGCAACCGACATCAATCTTAAATAAAACATATCTTTACTTTCTTTATTCCTCCATGTGCTGAGTCTTCAAGTAGATGATTATTTAAGGAAACAGTCATTTGAAGAGAAATTCAGCTTTCTTTAGTAACCTTAGGCAATTATAAGTGAAAAATAATAGAGAAGTACAATAATAAACATGGGTGTTAATTGGTTATCAGAAAAGGGGGATTTCTAATAAGTTTGTAATTTCTCTAATTGTTTTTTTTTTTGCATTTGTGTAATTGAAATCCAGGGCATTTTCCAGCATGGGATGAGCACCATCCAATTCATTTTGTTGGTCACTCAGCTGGTGTACAGGTCGTCAGAGTGCTACAGCAAATGCTTGCTGATAAGGTACCCTGGCATTCAATTCTCCTACATTCTATAAAGAATTAATAAAAACCTTTCAAATCTACCGAACAGTGCATTTCATTGAAAGCTTGTCCTAGCAATAAACACTCTATATTTGATGGTGCAACCTAGGAATTTAGTGGCTATGAAACTTCAGAGAACTGGGTGATGAGCCTAACTTCCCTGTCAGGCGCACTTAATGGCACTACAAGAACATACTATGATGGAATGCTGTAAGTGAGAGTTTTCTCTTTTCATCCGCACTGAAATGTAAACACTGTTAAAGGAACTTTAAGTTCAGTAATCATTGTTCACAGAGAAAGTTGGTTGTCATATATTTCTTGTGTATAAACCCACAAATCTCAAGACAAGTATGATATTTTGATATTCACCTACACCTATATTTACTTTCAATTACATCAATTTGTGAGCTACAAAAAATTGATAGCTGACTTTTAGGCCTGATGATGGGAGGAGCATGAAATCAATTTCTCTGCTTCAGCTGTGTCGGATAGGAGTGATACTGTATGACTGGATCGACATCCCCTGGCTCAAAAACTACTACAACTTTGGTTTTGACCACTTTGAGATGTCCTGGCGAAAGACTGGCATATTGGGACTAATTGAACTTCTCTTGGGCAACTCAGGCCCATTTGCCTCAGGAGATTGGATCCTCCCTGATCTCACACTGCAAGGGTCACTCAAAATGAATTTGAGACTCTGCACATTTCCTAGTACATATTACTTCAGTTACGCAACAAAGAAGACCAGAACATTTTTTGGGACAACATTGCCCTCGAGCATAATTGGGATCCATCCCATGCTCTTTGTCCGAGTTCTACAGATGTGCCTATGGCGCCACCCTTCAAATGCACCGTTACCATACAAAGGTTACAGGTAAAAACATGGTTCAATTCTGATATTATACAACCTCCTATTCATCTTCTAATTTAAATTGCTTCCTAGTAAAATTCAACAAATAAAAATTTGTATCTGTAACAGAGATGAAGATTGGGAAGACAATGATGGAGCACTCAACACAATATCCATGACGCACCCTCGAATACCTGTTGAGCACCCAAACCATTTTGTGCTTGATGATTCAGAATGCCATCCTCTGAAACCTGGAATTTGGTCAGTATTCTTGCTGAAATATTATGATTTCAATCAACTTTCTGTACTAGTATTTCGTACAAATTTAATTTTTAGACAGGCTCTATGGCTGAAGTGGGTCCATTTCATAAAGCTTATAGGTGGGAGTTGGTAGGAGTCTTTGTCCACTA
The DNA here is from genome assembly GCA_964058805.1 of Schoenoplectus triqueter. Taxonomy (NCBI): domain Eukaryota; kingdom Viridiplantae; phylum Streptophyta; class Magnoliopsida; order Poales; family Cyperaceae; genus Schoenoplectus; species Schoenoplectus triqueter. The sequence continues at coordinate 7,210 of CAXKVV010000489.1, forward strand.
GCACACTTGAATGTTATGGATTGTTTAGTGAACCAGTTGTAGAGAATTCTTTGTTCTCTAACATCATACTGCCAAGTTTAGCAGGAATTATGTTCTTCTGTCCTTCTGTTTTCAGAAAAATCAAGATTTCTGCTGTTGGTTATCATAAAGTCATCTTAGCTGCAACTTATCTATCCAGCATTATTGTTTTGCAAAAATTATACACACAGAACAGAGTAGTGTATGGTTGCAATTATATTTCAGGTTGGCATGAACAAATTTAGGCAATTTTCCACTACCTTCAAAACAATATAGTTAATTGTTTTGTAGTAGGATATCTCTTGATGTGTCAGTTTACTTCCCTAATTAAAACAGTATATCAATGGGTTTGGATAATAATTTTAGTCTCCACTGAGTTCAAAAAATAATTTATTTTTTCTGTGGTGCTTCGCACTATGCAGGTATTACAAGATCATGGAAGCAGATCATATATTCTTCATTGTGAATAGAAAAAGAGCTGGAGTGCAATTTGATTTATTGTATGACAGCATCTTCGAACGGTGCAGAAAACATGTACTTCGAAATATCCATCAACCAACACTTCCCAATCAAGACAAATAACTGTACCTTTTTATTATAAAACATTTCACATATAGAGTTCAATTTTAGAGTTCTTCTTTGGTTACTTTAGGCCATACAAATCGTGTTGCCAATTCAAGTTACATTGAAATGCAGCTTGTCCTTCTTGTACGAGTAGAAAAGCTAGAAATTCCAAAGATCCATTCATCCTTTTATTTATCTTTTTTATACTTCGCGAGAACAAACGAGGATTATCATCATCAAGAGGTGCAAACGGGTGGTTCGGGTTCGGATGGGTTGTATTAGGTCAATTTGATCTTTTAAAAGAATTCAGTTGAGTCAGGTCAGAGTCCGGTCGGATTGAGTAAATTTATATGTTGATTTTTTTTTTAAATTTTAGATCGATTTTAATTGAATTGTAGGTTATTTGATTTCAAATCAGATTGGTCGGGTTCGGGTTGATCCGGAAGGGTTTCTCAACTCGGATCAGATTTTATCACCTTTAGTTACAACTCAGCATTAAGCCATTAAATCAAGTTACTTTGTTGACATAAAGCAGCAGCTTTCCTGGCATGAAGAGATGATGCTTTTGATCCGTAACAGCAGCAAAGTTGAAATGAGTTCAAATTACTGAAAACTAAATTGAGAAAGATAATTTTGAAATAAAACTGCTTCATTGAAAGCAAAATATTAAGGAGAGGAATTCGTCATGGAAGAAAAAGGAACCATCAATTATATTCATGAAACTTACACAATGTTATCATCAAACTTTAGATTAACATATCAGCTGGTATATCAGTTCAAGGCAAGGAGAATAGGCAATAAATGCTACCTCTTTTCAACTGATGAGATGAGAACAGATGAAGAAAATATCAGGTTTCTCACCAGCACATAGTAAATCTTTGTTACTTGCTACTGTCAGGCTGGGACTCTCATAGACATAGGCAACACTTTCATCTACTACAGGCCAGTATGAATGAATGAATGAATGATTTTCTGGAGCTTTGTTAAGGAATCACAATCAACTACACTCATTTCAAAAGTAATAAAAGAATCACCACAGCAGTTTTGTTACCAGCTTCGTCATATTCCGAAATATAAATTATATTTGTTTCAGCAACGGCAGGAAAACAACTTTTATTCAATTTGAAATCCATTTAGAATTTTGAAAAATTAGCAGTTTAACCAATCATTGTCCAAATTATACTAACATTAGTACATTATCGAGAACACTAATTCTTGCAAATTTAAATTAAAAATAAAATAAATTCAGCTCTCGTTGGCAAAAACAAGTTACTGGTTATGAGTTGTATCAAATTTTCAAATGTTGACTAATATGAAAACTTTTATATTTTGGTTTGAAGTGCACACGACTCAAATTAAATTATAACATATCCTAAATTTTAATTATCGTTCTCATTAAATTATTCATACAAAGATGTAATTTTTTTCATATTTTCTAAATATTTGTTTTGTATTTTTGAAAATCAGCTCTAAAATAATAATAAAATATTAAATTTTATACTTTATTTTTAAAAAATTCAAAATAAATACTTAGAAAACTATAAACAAGAAAAAAATTTGTATCCCAAAACATGAATTAGAAAAATAAGAGAAACCCTTATAACCAACAACATCAGTTCCTACACCTTGAAGATCAGCTGAATAACATCAGGGCAGCTTTTCACAATAGAGGGTTCTTGATCAATGTGGACAATGTCGAGTGGCGCTTGACCTAATACTCACAAGATAGTAAATAGTGGCACTTTTTGATGCCGCTCTCTAGATGATCAGATTTTTTAATTAATTATTTGAATAATCATATTTGTAATGATGAGAGTGATTAAATTAAAATTTAAAAAATATGAGTGACGGCATCACTATGACGTCTTTAATTTTTTTAATTTTCAGTTATTTTATAAAAAAATACAACTGCGTTAGTGGGAGTGACACATTCTCCACTGACGCATCTCCCATGTAACTTGTTTTAAAAACAAAGTTGGATGAACATATTAAAAAAAAATGAAAGACGTCACTTTCAGTGACGTCTTTGCTCAAACACACCAGTCCGACTGCCGCATTTGTATAACGCCACTGATAATGACACACTGCCATTTATATTTTTAAAATTTTAATTTAATCACTTTTCTTATTAAAAATAGAATTATTTTAATAATTAATTTCAAAAAAATCTGCTAGATGATACTCGCTATTTTACACGGGCCCTCTCGAAAATGCAGATTTGGGAACCTTGGCGGCTTCTCCCGTCTTCCTTCTAAGTTCTAAACCACCACCTCAACCTAAACAACCAAACATTGTTTACCTAATGTTATATAAAATTTTTAGTGAGAATGAATCGAAATTTTAATCATATTGTGATATAATATGAGTTACATGTGCTTTAGGACGAAATACAAACGTAAAACCTCAAAAATTTCCATATGTAAATACAAGTTATCAAAACGGACAATATTCGTGCCTAAGCATTTTCAATTCGTTACTGGGCCTATATCTGATGAAAAAATATCTATTTGTTTTGTTGACAGTTGACAGTTCACATTTCACACATTTTAAGAAGGTAAAAAGAAAGAACGACAATCCTTCCCTTCCAAATAACATCTCCATCTCCATCTCCATCCATTTTAAGGATGCTTTGAAAACTCCCTGCTCCCGCTCTTTTCTTCCCCTACTTACCTCTCTAATTTCTTAACTATAGATTAGGCGATGATCAAACCCTAACCATCAAAACTCGATCCTAACTTCCCTCTCCTACCGCGCATAATGAAGCATGATTGAACCAATAGATAAAGCCAAACTATGAGCCCCCTCTTAAACTCACAAGCTCCTTCTCACTACAATGATCTCTCTCTCTCTCACTCTAATATTTTAACAATTTCACTACAACGCTCAGAAGCATAGGTAGTTTTAGTAAATATTATATTATTTTTTATTCAATGTAATTCAATACGATATGATCAAGGTAATTCAATATGATATGATCGCCCGACACAAGCCTAGTTGCAACATCTAGTATAAATATATTTTTTATTCAATGTTCATGTACAACTAATTTTCAATTAGTCAATTTGTCCTTTCAAATTCATTGTTAGAGAATTATATTGGTTTATTGTGAACTCTAGAGGTGAACAAAAGAAAAACATTGGCGACTAAAAATTAATTATTTCATTTCAATGAGCAACTCAGTTGCTATTACTAGCGACTAGACAAGACTAATGAGTTCTGATGCAAGAAACTATATTGCATCACTTCTAGAAATATTTGTGTTAGCTGTAACTAGAATATCTCAACTATCATTTTTCTCCCCAAACAGAGGTATCATTTTTTCCTTTTTTGGAATAAAAATTGTTGTGCAGTTATTTGGAGCAGTTACCCTTTTACCTCTATATCAACAACAATAATTTGCACATGAATTAGTTAATTTTCCTTAAATAGATAGTTAACAGAACATTACAAATGATGAAATTCTTTCAACCCTCAACCTATAAATATATCAAATCACACTCAACCCCCATCATCATTAGTCGATCGATTCAAACCTTTTACAAGTTAATTAAGACACAACACCACCATCATGAAATACTTCTTTCTCTGTTTCTTCGTTCTCCCTCTTGCATTATGCTCTCCTCTTCCTCGTGTGTCTCACACTCCGTTGAAATTAGTTGATGAAGTATGCAACAAGCTTGTTCATATAAATGAAGTTGTGACTCCAGATGTATGTCTTTCTGTATTTCAGCATGATTCACGGAGTCGTACGGCTACGGACTACCATGCCCTTGGGCTCATTTTGGTCAATCTCACAACTAAATCCACGACGGAGGCCATCGCCGGCATGAAGCACGTCATATTTCATACACACACCTTGCTGAATCAAGAACAAAATGCAGGTGCACAAGCATGCATCAGGGACTACGAAGCCGCCATTCCCTCGCTACAAGCAACCACCAAGTCACTAAAAATTAAAAATTATAAGTTGGCTCAAAGTGCTCTGCTTGTGGCAAGATCTGCAAATTCAAAGTGTGTAGATGAGGTTAAATTTGATGATGAAGAAAACATGATTGGGCGCTACATTTGGAAATTTAGATCCTTCTTTCCAACAGCAATCGATGTTCTTGTTGCAATGACGCAATTTCTAGTCAATACTTATGAAGCACATTAAATTAATTATGTGGATGTGCCCAAGCATTTGCATACGTAATTTCGATGAATTGATGTTACATTTCATCTATGTATTAATTCTCTTCTTATAAAAATATAATTAACAGACAAACTATGATTGTCCTATATTGAGGCCTAAGCGCTTAACTTTATGTTATTTATTTTGTGAAAAAGATTATTATTTTTTTGGTCCTACTTAAGATAACACATAAATAATTAACGATGAACATACACACAATGATAATTCAAGGCAACTTCTTAGAAGCATGTCCCTACTAGAAACATTAGTTATCTCAAATAATGTGGTGAAAGTGCTGAGATTAATTTTCTATTACTATCATCATTGTCGTCATTATTTTTGAGGGGGCAAGCAGCCGCCCTTTTTAACTTTTATTGAAATAATTTTATACACGTGCAATAAGAAAAGAATAGACAAGCTCAAAAAGACAAAAGGATAATATATGAAACATCTATGTCGCATTCCATGTGATTCATAAAAAGATATGATCATGAAAGTGCTGATATTATTTACGAGCAACAATCTTTCCAAAAAAAATTAATAAGACCAATTAAGTATCCAAATAAATAGAGAAGTGTCATCTACACTAAAAAAATTCTCCACATCAAACAAGTTTGAAATATTATACCTCTTCTAATTAAATAAAAAATAATCACACTAATAAATTTCTAATAAAATCTAAAGTAATAAGTTTTTAAATATTCATGTTACAACAAGTATTAGAAGTTTTCTAAGTATTTATTTTATATTTTTCATATAAGGTATTGAACATCATTTTTAAAAATCCATAATAAATACTTAGAAAACTCTAAACAAAGAATTTTTTGTATCACTCAATATTTTTATATGAAAGATTTAATGAGAATAATAAATTAAAATTTTGAACATATTATGATATAATTTGTGATGCATGCACTTCCAACCGAATACAAATCTTTTCATATTAGTCAAACTTAAATTTTCTATATGTAAATATGCAAATGAGACAATTATCAAAACATACAATATTCAGGCCTGAGCATTTTCAATGCATTATTGGGCCTATATCTGATGAAAAAAAAATCCATTTGTTTTCTTGACCTTTCACACTTCACGCATTTTAAGAAAGAGAAAGAAGGAATTTTTTTCTTGACCACTCATTTTAAGAAGAATAAGTATAAGATGATTCATGTTTTGTTTCCTTAATACATTAATGTGTTGGCGGCAGATAGATATATATGCTGATTAAAATTTTAATAAATAGCTGATCGTTTAAATTTTTATTAGTAATTTGATTGTGTAATTTTTTATCAACAATAACATCTCCTGACCGAACTGTTTGCATATACATTTTTAACAATAAATTGATTATATAAATTTTTATCAGCAATAATATTCCCTGACCGAACTGTCTGCAACAAATCTTTATCATCCCAATTTTCTTTCAATATAACAATTATATAAAATATGATTCTTTTTTTATTCAAAATCCAACTCATCCATAACTCTGGAGGCAAAACTATGGTATCACCGTCCTTTTAAGAATGAGCCTGAAAACTCTCTAATTGCTTAACTATAGGTTAGACTCTAACCATCAAAACTCAATCCTAACCTCCTTTTCCTACCGTGCATAAAGATAACAATGTTTGTATGATTAAACAATAGAACATGCCTATTATACTCCAAATTGTTATAATTAAAGTTATTTTTTATTGTAGACCCTCTTTATATCAGAGGTCAGATCCGACATTCAATTCTTAAGACGCCAGTGTGTCATTCCAGCAACTGTTAGAATTTGAACCCATGATTCTAGCACAGCGTTGTCATGCTGAAGATCACATTCTATGATCAAGATTGTTGAGTGCGACAATTCAGCGAACACCTCTTATGCCCATTCCATTACCTCTTGGATCCTCACTTTGATATTTTTCCCGATTTTATCACCAACCACAATAAGACACCCGCAATCAATCCACAATAGCCAAACGACACATATGGTAAATTTTTTGTTATATCAATTTTATCCTTTAATTAGACGGATAATATTTATTTTTAGTTGATCGAACGTATGTAATCGCGTCCATTAATCTATTTTTTCTCTTCATTTCTTTCTCATCTATATTATCATTTCCATAATATAATGTGTTTTATTTAGCAATCTTGTGCATGTTTAATAAAAAATTAATGGTGATGATACATATTAGAATAATTCACTTTTGTTATCATAAATTCATGAATCATTAACTCATACTGTGTAGAAAATCTCATCAATGTAATTTTTTTTTCTTATAATGTTTTAATATTTAAATAAAAGAATCTGCTGCAACGTACGGGTATATAGCTAGTTGACAAAGAAATTAGAGATAAGTTATCATGTATTAGCTATTAACAAACATCATATACTATAAGGTAAAAGAGAAACACAAAGATGCTACCACATGATAAATTGAGTAGAGAGAATGCAGAAGAGAGCAACAGCACCAATTTTAAGTGAAAGCCATAGATTGACAAACTTCATTATTATCAAAGGCACCGTTGTTAGAACTGGACCGGATCAAATAAAATCAGACCCGAAACTTATCTGATTTTGTTGTTGAAATGGATTGTTCATGCATCTGGATCAAACAAAACTAGTTCAAGTTCAACCAACCAATTTTCCAGTTAAAAACATTGAACCGCATTAAAAAAACTATGTTCCTTCTTCCTCTACGATCCCCTTGCATTTCCTTCACTTGATAAATGATAAGATGAAGAATTAACATCAGCTTACAAGCAAATAGATGGATTATATTGCAAAATAGACTATGTTTCGTGCCTAGCAACTTCACCTCTACGCCTTCAGATTGGTCATTCTCAAACTCAGTTCCAATAGAATAACAAAGAGAGACGTTCTAAAATCAAACTTTAGTTGGCCACACTATATAATATTTGTGATAATTGTAAAATATTTTGTGAGGCAGTTAACATTTGGTTTTATTTTGTTGCATAGTTAAATGCATTTAAGGCACTTGATGAAATGCCCCAACTAAATTTTTAGTTCCTAATTGCTAAACCATGAGCCCTCTCTCTATCACTACAATGATGTCTTTCTCATTTTTTATAATTTTACTACAACGCTCAAATACATAGCTAATTTTAATAAATATTATATTATTTTATACTATTTTATATGTTTAACCGACTTTAACAATATAATTTAATGACAAAGTTCCTTAATTAGATCAATATTATTTAAATAGCCGAATTGAAATAACTTAAGTCAGACGATCTGAAACCAAACCAACCTAAAATCAAAGTATGATGAAAAAAACCCAAACCAGATTGACTTGACTTGAGACAACTCAAGATCCAATAGCACGGTCCAAACACGATGTGGACCCTGAGATTGTAAAACACGAACCCAACATTTCGGGTCAAATTCAATATAATCCGATCACCCGACCCTGATTGTAACATCTGTTAGAAAATTTTTAGGTTGTGATACCTCTAATTATAAAATAAATTATCTTGATTCATATTGTCAATCTTTCAGAAAAAACACAATTTCGTGGATCACCAGATTCCTTTGAGTCTTCTAGCGATCTTCCTCTAATCCGATGGAGCGACTGAGATGACCGACACAAATAATTTTCTTTTTTTCTGAAACTCTATCTTAAAGAGATATGAATTTCTATTGGAAAATGAAAATGTGTCAGAAAATAGAGAATGAGAATTATCTCGAAAAAAATAGTTTCCCTGTATATAATGGACGCCCATAATTGAGTCAACAATTATTTCTTAGCGGGTTCATATCAGATCCAAATTATCTCTTAACGGGTTCGTTGCTTAATCAGAAAACTGTCAATAATTATGTTCTCTAGAGACCAATAATATAATTATATTATTATCAAACTTTATATAATTTAGACCATTACTAAATCATAAAGTTATAATACACATTCTACACATTAATGACCCACTTCTCATGACACATATTAAACCCGATTAATAATATAAAATTTGATCACTTCATAATGGATATAATTTGACAGTCTATTATATAATATATATTTATTACATATAACGGATATAATTTGATATTTTATTATATAATATATATTTATTACATATAAAGTCCATATATGTTGTAATTAATAATAATTAATTCCAACAATATGGATAATCTTTTTACTCGATGCTCATATGTAGATGCTCCTTAACCCTTAATTGAGCTACAGGTAGGTTGACTAAACCTCAAGCTAGTACAGTAGGTAAACAGAAGTGATAAATTCTTTATTTAGAAGAAAGACGCGAATTATAAACTTTAGAGGTGAAACGACTCAATTGCTATTACTAGCGACTCGATAAGACTAATGAGTTGTGATGCATGGAACTATATTGCATCATTTCTAGAAATATTTATGCTAGATATAACTAGAATTTCTCAGCTATCATTTTTCTCCCCAAAAAGAGGTCTCATTTTTCCTTTTTTAGAGGGAACATTATTATTGTGTAAATATTTGGAGCAGCTACCCTTTTACCTTTGTATCAATATCAATATTCAACCTTTGTTGCACATGAATTAGTTAATTTTCCCTAAATATCAGATCATTACAAGTGATGAAATTCCTTCAACCTTCGACCTATAAATATATCAAATCACACTTTAACCCATCATCGATAGTCGATTCATTCAAGCCTTTTATAAATTAATTAATATTTCTAAAAGAGTTATACACACAACATGACCAACACAAAATTCTTCCTTTTCTATTTCTTCATTCTCCAGCTTGCATTATGCTTTCCCCTTCCTCGTGCCTCTCGCACTCCATCGAAATTAGTTGATGAAGTATGCAACAAGCTTGTTCATATTAGTGAATTTATGACTCCAAATTATGTCATTTTGTATTTCAACATGTCTCTAAGAGTCGTACGCCCACTGACTACCATGCCATTGGGATCATTTTGATCAATCTCACAACTAGTTCTACAACATAGGCCATCGCTGGCATGAAGCACGTCATATTTCATACACACACCTTGCTATATCAAGAACAAAATGCAGGTGCACAAACATGCATTAGGGACTACGAAGCCGCAATTCCCTCGCTACAAACTACGACCAAGTCACCAAGAATTAAAAATTACATGTTGGCTCAAATTGCTCAAAATGTGGCGAGTATGCAAATTCAAATTGCGTGGACGAGATTAAATTCGATGATGAATTAAATTCAAACTGCGTGAATTGATATTACATGTACATCTATTTATTAATTTTTCTTCTTATAAAAATATAATTAAACAGACAGACTATAATTATCCTATCACTACCAGAAAAAAAGAATTAAAACCGGTTTTATAAATAATTTAGCACCGGTTATAAACTGGTTTTAAAAGTAAGTGGTGCTAAAATAAAATATTTAGAACCGGTTTTACAAAACCGATTCTATTTTAGTTCCACAATTAAAACCGATTATGCAATAACCGGTTCTAATCTAATTCACAATTAAAACCGGTTATTCACGGTTCTAATCTATTTCACAATTAGAACCGGTTATTGAATAACCGGTTCTAATTTAGATAATTAAAACAGGTTACTGAATAACCAATTTTAATCTATTTTATTTGATTAGAACCGGTTATAGCTAAATAACCGGCTCTAAATATATTATAATTTTTTAATAATTTTTTTGTTTTCAGTGACTGGTCCATACACCAGCCACATATATAAACAAACACATATCAAAATATAACACAAATAAACTGATATAACTCACTAAATAACTGATCAATATCACAAATAAATATATAAGTAACTAAACATTACAAATAACAGAAAAAAAAAACATAAAACAAATTATCAAATATTAGATGCAATATAATTTACAACCATCTCCTTAATTTCTTCGATATCTTCCGAGGAATAAGATTGAGGAGCTGGGTTGATAGCCTATTAAAAAATTAAAATTTCATTAGTTTGATTAAGCAAATAAATATGTAAAATAATTAAAGATTAATATGAAGTTTATTTTTTATACCTGTGGTAAATTTTTGTTGCTAGAATATATAGTTATTATATCATGCATCGATTTCATAACATAATAACCGCACTCTTTACTGCTTGGCTGGTTTGGACTCTACAATGTTGCAAAAAAAATCAAATAATAGTGTAAGACCCTTATATAATAATCATTTAAAATTTGGAATTACACACCTGAAAAAAATCAAATCATTTAAAATTTAGAATTACACACCTGAATCGTTTTCCAAATGAACTTGAGTTTTTTTTCTTGAGCGAATTGTATTTCAATCCAATAATAGCGTAATGCCCTTATATAACAATGATATAAGTTATCAATTACAGTACATACTAAATTATCGAAAATAATGGAAAAAACTTACGTATTTAATGATGGTTGGATAATATATGTTTCATCTTTACGATTCAATGAGTCCACGACATAAACAACAGAGGGTTTGAGCCGCACAATCAAAAGAATCCAATGCCCTCTACAATTTATACATATTAATATGGAGAGATTAAGTAATTAAGCAATAGATAAATAAGCAAATGAATTAAATTCTGAAGTTCTAACTTTTCAATGTACGGAAGAAACATGTAGGAGTTTGAATTCTCGCATTTAACAAAATATTACCCCCAAATAATTGACTGTGTGCTCGATATCATTCTGAATTTGAGCCTTGAGCGTTTGACTTTGAGTACTTATTTTATGAAGAAAATTATTATTTTTTACGTCATACTCAATAGAACACATAAATAATTTACAATGAATATATGCATAATAATCATTCAAGTCAACTTCCTAGAAGTGTGTTCCTACTAGAAACATTATATATCAGAACTCATTTTTTTATCAATTATCTTAGCGGTGTGCAATAATCAACAGTCGCCTTTCTCCTTTGTTCAATTTTTAAATTCATGTTCTATCTTTTATGTTGGGTTATTCCCATTTTAGCTAAATTTGCAAGTTAGTTCATAACAAAGTAGTATCAGAACATTGGTCAATCGTGGCTAGCTAGCTCTTTATCTTCCTTCTTCAAATCGCTTAAACCAAAAAACAAAGCAATATAGTAGAGATGGCAAAGCACACCAGAAGTTTGAGCCAAAAGGCTTTATTAGAAAATTTAAAAGGTTAAAATTTCCATTTGTAAGATGACCTGGATAAGTTGATAGAAGAAGGGAAAATAGTCAAAAAATTACCAGCCTGGTTAAAGAGCAAGTCACGATGGCTAACCAGGTATTGGTGGATGAAATGACTCAGACAAGGAACATGCTAGAGAAGAAGGTCTTGAAGATGCAATCTGGTAAAGAACCTATGCTTGAGATTGGTCAAACCACCTCATAACACCACAATAGGTAGTGAGGAGAGGACAAGAGCTGGTATCGATCTTGGTAACGGAGGTAACATCGAGTTGCATAGAACACACAGTGAAGAAACACTAAAAATCAATGAAGAAGAGTACAATTGGGGATTGGATTTTGTAAGAGCTGGGGAGAAGGCATCACCAGCAAGGTAATATAAATAACATGAGATTGCCTCGCATTGAATTCCCTAACTATGAGGGTAGAGACCCATTTGAGTGGCAAATGAGTTAAGAGTAAGCTTTTAAAAAAAATGTTTAACGGCCCTTAACGGTTAACGGTTTTAACGGTTTTATACGATCGTTAAATTAAAAAACGGTCAATCACTTTTTATCTACTAATTCATATTTAAAAAGCTAAAAAGTGCATTCTCATATCATTAGTACTTAATAATTAACTAAATTAAGTAAAAATAATAATTATAACATTAATTAAGTACTTAAAAGTTAAAAATCTTAAATTATACTAAACTATTATATAATGAATTTGCTTCATATTTTTATTAGGGTATTAATTTACATTCAAAAAATAAAAAAATAAAAATTTATAGTCACTAACTATTAAGATTTGTAACAAAAAAATTTCAATCGTTAAATGCATTTTTTTTAAAAAAATAACGGTTTTAACGTGAGATAAAACGGTTAAATCACAGAAAACTCGTTAAATCCGTTTTTCTCAAAAACTTAACGTCAGAGTCTGTCAAAACCGTTAAAACGGTTAAAAATTTCTATTTTTTAAAAACTTGGTCATGAGTATTACTTTGAAATGTACTAAGTCCTTGAAATTTACAAAACCAGACTAGCTGTTATGCATTTCTCAGAGGAGCTTAATGAATGGTATAGAATAGTGTTGGGCCCACAAACCGGTATAGCAGATACAACACTGGTACAGTAGGTGTCAACTACCAAAACAACCTCAACAACCACAAACATGATAATAACAGCTCTAAAGAGGACAATCTCGCACACAAGTTGGATCCCGAGAAATTAGAAACAAAATCGACCAATGCATACAACCAACCAATCACAATGGAGTGAAAGATGTTACCACGAGATAGATCAAGTTTAATAAACACACAAGAGAGCACACAAGAGGAGACACAAGAAATAAAGTGGTTCGGTCGAGCCTACTCCACCGGGAGACAAACGACCAACAAAGTTACTATAAACCAAAGAGATTATAAGAGATTACAAGAGATTACAAGAATGCTTCAATTACTAGAACAAACAATCACTTTATCTCTACTTTCCTCACTCTCTCTTTTCTATTCTCTTCTCTCACTCTCTTTTATTCAAGGCATACAAGAAGGAACAACCACCAGCCATGAATTACTGTAGCAACCATAACTTTTCAGCAGCAATCACCTCAAGAGAGACGGGATTAAGAGAATAAATATAATCCAAGAGTTAAAGATGGATCACTACTGAATTTGAGCCTAAAAACCCAACAAATAGTGTTGAGTGGCACACAACCCCCTCTATGAGAAGTCTTAGTAGAAGAGATAAATGCTAGATACAAATTGGCTACAGTTAAGCTTCTAGTGGATGAGTTCAAAAGGCTGCACCAAATTGGTACAGTAGAGGACTATATTAGAAAGTTCAACTGAGTTAAGGTGAGGCCCTTGTATTATGATTCTAATTCTTCATCAAGGGTTTGTTAGTGGGTTTAAAGAGAATATAAGTACTTAATAGATGTGCTCAGCCCCCCAAAAAAATTAAATGATGCCTTAATCTTTGCAAATAAAATTGAAATGAATTTTGAAGGATAGCAAAGGAGGTATAGGGGAGCTAATAAACAACCACCTATTATCAAATATATCTACTGACAAAAAGAAGTTCATAAAGGGCAGAGAAGTCATTACACAACCAGTACTGAGTTTGTACCATATAATAGGAGCCAACATAGTGCTAAATGAAGAAGTGCATCATTTGAACAAAGTACGGCTTTGAATTTGTATCACAAATATAATGAGAAATTTTTTCTGGCCACAAATGTGCAACAAGCAACCTCAATACTTTAGAAGGGTAAGAAGAGGAGATAAGAGATAGAGTGAGGATGAGAGAGAGGAACTAGAAATTGAAACACAGGAGGTAGAGGAAGCCATTGTGTCTATATTCAGTACTAAGGGTACTACAACAGTTAAAATCATGAAATTCAAAGAAAATGTGCACAAATTATCCATTTATGCCTTATTGGGTAGTGGAAGCACCACTCATTTGTCAACCCTATAGTATTAAAAGGAAGTGAACAAAAAACTGTTGCAAATTATATCCATGGTAGTGACAGTAGCTAATGGGATAAGAATGGTCATTGACAGTAGTGCAAGGCACTGAGTTTCAGTATTCATAGACACAATTTTGATAAGGATGTGGTGAAGGAGAGGGGAATGTCAGCTGAAGAAACGTTGCAGATGGCTATCGTTGAAGTTGAAGACCTGGTCAAACAAATTAGTAGTTCAAAAGAGGAAGAGGAAGCCCGAGAGGATAAGCTCGAGAGGAAACACATGTTCTACTGGCGTCTGAGACGCATCTGGGATAGTCATATACAACTATATCTTATGCATTTTTGTATTTTTATGCTGATTGTCTTTTTATTAGAACTATCCAAAAGTAGAAGGGGATGTCTTAGGGTTATCGAATTGTATCAGAATTCAATTTTTTTTTTTTAACAATTATCTTAGCGGTGTAGAATTATCAGCGGTCGCCTTTCTCCTTTGTTCACTATTTCAATTCTTGTTCTATCTTTTATGCTGGGTTTATTCCCATTTTAGTTCAATTTGCAAGTTCATAACACATTAACCATCTTAAACAAAGAGGTGAAAGTGCTGAGATTATTTTTATTACTACTACTAATACTATTATTATTATTATTGTTTAAATTTTATTAAAATAAGAAAAAGAGTTTTTTACACATGCAGGTAAAATGATAATATATGAAAACATTATATCGCCTTCCTTGCGATGGATAAAATATGTAAGTGCTGATATTATTTAGGAGCAGTAGTTTTTTCAAATAAAAATTAAATAAGACCAATTAAGTATCAAATGAAAAGAGAGATGCTATCTAAACCAAAAAAATTTCTCCGCACGCCAAATAATTTTTTTGAATAATTATGTCTCTTCTAATTAAATCTGAAATAATCACACTTATAAGTTTTCAATAAAATCTGAAGTGATAAGTTTTTAAAATTCGTGATAAATTGTGTACTAAAAAGTTATAATATTTAAAAAAAATTGTTTGATGTACGAAGTGAAAAAATGTCTATTAATTGAGAACAATGCGCCGGTTACTTAATTACTTCCAGCTATGAGAATTAATTTACAACGTTTCCAAAATCATATTGTTGTTGCCATATGTTCGAGTAACAACAACAGGGAATTGTCAGTAGCATATTTAAGTCAACTTCAATGTATAAATTGGATCTGTTACTTTGTGAAATTGTGTAAAATGTACTTGAGTAAATAAACGATAGAAATTAATGAAGCAAATGAAAAGAAAAAAAAAACTTCCAGTGAGATTGATTGTTATGAGTCTAACGTGGATCGATACTACATTTTTGGACTGCCAGATTATTTGGCATGCACTAGAAATTTTGTAAAGTTTTATATAGCCAGGAACATACTCTTCTCCCCATATTTAAATAGCAATCCTGCAGGGCTATTGAAAAGTAGATATCACGCAGGACTATTGAAAAGTAGATATCATTTGGGCTGTCTTTGATTCGATAAGTGACTTCAAAATGTTAATTGTAGTTCAAATCTAAAAAGAAAACAAAACTAACAAAATTATAATGTGCAATAACAGATAATTTTTTTTTGATGCAGCTAGTGCAAAGTCTATTATGAAGTTTCATTAAATCAGATAAAAAAAAGAGTTGATATAGATTAAAAAAAACTTAAATCTGATAAAAAGGAGAGAGACCAAAGAGAAGAGGGGAAAAGAAGACTAAGAAGTGAAGAGAGACTCAGAGAGTAAAGGGGAAAAGAAGAGAGACCCGTGAGCTCGGCCATGACCAAGAAGTGAAGAGATACCCAAAAAGTAGAGGGAAAAAGAAGAGAGGAGGGAGCAGCAGCAACCCACAAACAACAACCGGCGGCCGAGAAAAATCAAAATGTGCTTGTATTTCAAATTAAAGAGTGAGAAAATGAAGAAGAGAAGGGAGGGGAGGAAGGTGAGGTAGGAGGGAAGCGAAGGTGGGGATGGCTGGGGAAACCGACGGTGTAACCTCCCCGACTAGGATTTGTTTCTCTTTTTTCGCCTTTATTTGTCTTCTTTTTCGCCTGGCGATTCGCTCCGGAGAGCGCTCCCAAGGGTCCGCTAAAAGAGAGAATTAAAATTTGAACTCATAATTATGTACTTGATTCTTTAATTAGATACGTTAGATATTTAATTTTTTTCAAGTAAATTTTAATTAATTCTTCTATTTTATTCATCTGTTGTAATTCTAACTTTAGAAGACAATCTATAACCAGACATTACAATAGTACTGCCAAAATTAGAGCATTTAGTACTTGACGACAATAATTTACTTTTCAAGCCTTCTGTCTTATTTTGGTACTTTTTTTCAACAAGAAATTTTCATTGCAACAGTTAAATTCATCAAGTGGAGAGAGAAATTAATCTAAATAATTGACAGGTAATTGAGATGTTTTACAACATATAGTATGAGCTAGAGAAAGTTCTTCCTTTGTGATCTTTAGGAGAACCATTTCACATTTAAAATAATTAATCTTTAGACTTGAAAGATCCTCTACAGCTACAAAAATCCATTTCTTTAAAATGCTTCCACCAATCAGCTCGCATGCTGAAGACACTCCGGTCGGCATTCCTAATCCCAAAGACTTGCTCTGTCTGGATCTCTCAGAGCATTCACAGTCGAGTTCTTCTCTTGGGTTTTCATCCAGACCGTCTTCATCCAGCACTGAAAATTGTCACACTGAGTCATCGATACGCGCTGCACATGACCGTGAAATTTCTCCTACGCTGTCCCCATCTAGACCATCCTCACTCGTTCGTCAAGTTTCTCATTCGGCATCATCATCCGGACCTGCTACAACCACTTCAGCTTCAGATGTTACTCCTACTTGGTCCTCAACTGGATCCGCTTCACCATGCCGATCCATTCCATCAAGCAATCGCTATGCTTCGGGTGAAAGAATTTGGGGCAACATTCGTCCCGATGGTTTTAACCCGAAAATGGGCAGTGGCTTCAACTCCTCTCCAAAAACAAGAGTACTCAGTTTTGGGAATAAGGATTACGGCTATGGGAGCATCATAAACACAAGAAAAAATGTCACAAAAGAGACAGTGTTGTTTGGGAACAATGCGCTTGAGAAAGGCATGTATAAGGAGGCATTGCAGGAATTTGACAAGGCCATACGCATGAGACCGAATAATGCAAAATGGAGGATCATTCGGGCTGATACTCTGGTTCAATTGGGTCGGTTCGAAGAGGCTCTTAGGGAGTACTTTGAAGCACATGAGCTTGATCCAGAAAATGGTAGACTCCACTATAGAATGTCTCTCTTCCAACTGAGGCAAGTGGTAAAACATAGACTCATTTGTTGTTATTTGTTAGTACTATTCTGTGTCTCTCTCTTTGTCGGCCCTATGTAAAATGAGCTGATCTTAAAATGAAGTGGTAAATGTCAATGATGTGAGATTTTGATAAAGTGCAATCTTTGGTGCTCAATTCTCTATTCGGTCATATTATCATCTTACTAATCTTGTGGTTGTGTTTCGTCTTTTGGCCTTTTTCTCATTATGATGAAATGTACTGAAATTTTTACTTTCCTGCGAGATTACACGATTTTTACAGGTTTTTTGGAAATAGAGTCACTCGATTTAAGGGCATCCTTATACTCTTTAGGACCAATGCTCATTGTTTTTTATATAGTTTTCTCTCTGTACTTCGAATTCTCTTCAACACCAAGTCCCAATATGTATAACAGTTAAGTTAAGATTGTGTGTACCTTTTTTTGTGCAATCATGGTTCTCCTTGATCTTTTTTTATATGTAATTAATCTTGTTATCATTGATTGCAATTTCAATCATAGGCTTGGAGTTATTGATATAGCAGAGCAGCACATGACTCGGGCTAGTCCAGAGTGCAAGGAGAACCTATCTGCAAAAATACAAAAAGTGAAGGGCCACCTGATAAGGGGTGGAAATGCAAGAAGAAATGACAACTGGAAGGCTGCTCTGAGAGAAGTCGATGCCGTTATTGAAGAAGGAGCTGACTCTTCTCAATCAGTAATTAAGTTCCACACTAGAATAAATTCAGTTTGTGTGCCATTTACTCCTACTCAGATCTTGTATCAAGCTAAGCACATTAAATCATATATCCTCGTAAAGTCTGATACTGATATGTACAAGTTGCTGACTAAAGGAAATTTTTTTAGATTCATCCGTCTCTCTTTATCTCTATTCTTTTATATACTAAGTTCATATCTGTTTAATACTGAAAATTTCAGATCCTTGCATTTAGAGCTGAGATGCTTCTTAGGCTAAATCAACCTGATCAAGCTGAGGAAACAATCTCTAAAGCTTTTGCGCTAGAGTCTAAACTGCCTACGTTAGTCAAATTTCTTGGTATGTCACCTGAGGCGTACATTTATGCCGTTCATGCACAAATTGAGATGGCACAAGGAAGGTAATACAAAGGATTTTCTCTTCTTCTTTTTTTATGCTATATTACCATTCGTTTGAGGCCAGCACTGGTCTGTTATTACATTTAGTATGCTGTTTTTTATTTGTAGAATTACTGTATGCACTGGTTGGTTTATACCAAGTCCTTTTGAAAAATTTGGCAGTGGTTGCAAAGGATGTATTAAAATAAAAAGGAAATGTCTTTACATCTGCTTCCATCAGGCATCAAGCATCAATATACATTGCAGTACATCATACAACTATATGAAAATTGCCCCTGCCTTGCTCAAGAAAATTTTGCACCATTGGTCCACCTCTTGTACTATCCTCTCTTCAATGGTTTATACCAAGTCAAAAACAGATTTTGGTCATTCTCAACATAAAGAAACAAACACTATACTTTGACAGGCCTTCTTGTACAGGTTTGAGGATGCTGCCGAGGCAGCAGCCAAGGCCCACAAGATGGACCCATTCAATGCTGAAGTATCTGCCATACAAACTAATGTCCAAATGACGACAGCGGCCCGCATTAAAGGAAACAAACATTACATCGAGGGAGATTACTTCCGAGCATATGATGAATTTAAGGTTGGCTTGAAATATGCCAAGTGTAATATATCATTGCTAAGCAATCTGGCTGCTTGTCACTGGAAATTGGAGAGATGGGTAAAATGCATTGAAATTTGCAATCGGATCCTTCAAATTCGTCCAGATAACATCAAGGCTCTCCTCCGTCGTGCTGACTCACATGCCAAGGTGACAAATTGATATCCGTCCTAGCTCTAAAGTTGTCGAGTATTACTTGGAGATAAGAAAACATTTTACATGCAAAATATTAGCATGCTCAGTGATGAAAGTGAATATATCCTCAGAATGACTACACAATTTTAGTTCAGATATTGTCTATTAGCATTTCTAAATAGTGTTTCAAACTAATTGTACTTGTATTATACCTTCCGCATACATGTCTGTTTTATTTCAAGAAAAAAAAATAATTAAGATATACTATGCAGATCTACACAGAAACAGGGTTCATAATTCATCATTCATGAAAACTATAACTGTTGGAAAATAATTGATACTCTTGAGTGCCAAACACTGGATCATGAAAATTTGAGGCTGAAAGTGGCATTTATTTTTCTTGGAAAAGCTTGAGAAATGGGAAGAATGTGTGAGTGACTATGAAGTTGCAGTGAAGATTTTCCCTGGAGATGCCAAACATGCTGAAGCACTGCTCCATGCTCAAATTGCACTAAAAGAATCACAAGTTGGAGACGTGGCACATCTGATAACTGGATCAAAAGTCAAAGAGATTACTACATTGAACCAACTCCAAGAAGCCATTTCTATACCAGGTAAGCTCTCAATCTATCATTAACTGATGCATGAACATATGGCTACTGGGATCAGGTTGCTGGTAACAAAAGCCTATACATACCCCCTTCTATAAGAATTTGTATGAATAATGGTCCCCTGCTATAAGACTTTGTATGAATAATGGTATTTGATGTTGGTGTCCTAGCAACTCAACAAGCCATTTCACTATCAAGTTAATTAATATTTTGCTTTTTTTCTGACATCGATATTATTTCCACAGGGGCTTCAATTGCTTTCTTCTATTACCCAACCAATCATCGGTGTATTGAGATATCTCCCTATGTAGATGCCTTATGCAACACCTATTCATCAATTTATTTCATGAAAGTACTATTACTATTGGCATCACTATTCACATTGTTTATCTTATTAATACTCTTGTTGGAAAATATCAAATATAAAATTGAGGGCATTAAAATTAAACCAAAACATGAAATTTTGTTTCATTATGGCAGATAGATATACGTGAGTGTCCCTCAATTGCCGATGCTGAGAATATGCATCTTGTGCCATCATTTGTAATCTACAGAAAAGGGTTAAAGATAACGGAGATAGTTAGCCCGAGAAAGGAGGAGCTCACATCCTGGGTAGAACACTATATATAGCAGAATCTCAGAACGAATGACAAGAAGACTAGGAAGTTTTTCAGTGATTTCTGTTCTACGTTCTCATTTTTTTCAGCGCAGGAGATTTAGTTAGAGCAAATTGACATATTTTTTGAATTGTAAGTATCTGATTGATCTGAGATATTGAACTACAGAAAAATAAGCAAATTAGATTGTGTAAGTGGTCAATATATATAATATCAGAATATATCGAAGTACAGAAAAATTGTATCTTGACATATTTTTTGAATTGTAAGAACCTGATTGATCTGAGATATTGAACTACAGAAGAATAAGCAAATTATATATTGAGCCCAATAGCCAGACCATGGCTGATGGACTTCTGTCTGCCACTGTTCAACCTTTTGTTTCTCCTCTTCATTTGGTACCAGTAATACACCACAGCTTCCCTTTGTCACTATGATGCCTTCTGTTTTCTCCTCTTCAGACCATGAATCCATGATCTGCTTTATTTATTTATTGATGCATCTATATCTATTGGGGCTTATTTGTTATTTTAGGGGCTTTGGTACAGTGGTAATAAATAGCCATTAATTTTCTTCCTATTTTTGGTAAACTGCATCTAGATCATTTATATGATTTTTCCAATGGAAGCATTTAAAGCAATCTCTTTTGTGGCTTGGTCCTTGACAAATTAAACATTTTTAAACTAGAAAATCTTACTCAAACAAATCTACAGAAAGTCCTTTCACCACAAAATATATGTAGGTCGTGATGAAATACCCGTCCATTGTTTACAAAAATAAAAATAATCTGAAAAATGCCAATTTTTATCCAACATGGCCCAGCAGTCGCTTCCCTTAATGGGCCCAAAACTAAAGAACCATTCTAATGGCCCAAATAAAATTTCAAATTTATAAGGTGTCCCTTCATTTACTCGGTCATTTTCACTTATTGCCACTTCTTTCTCTTCCCTCTCTCTGTCTGACAGTTTGTTTCTCGTTAGACTCAAAAAAAGGCGCTCGCTAGCTGGTTCGAACAACTGGAGGCGCCCATTCTCCTCTCTTTGCTTCTGTGAACTCTCTCTCTACTGCACCTTCATTCTGGTTCAGGTTCGTTGACTTGTAGATGTTTCTCGGAACATTCTTGATTTATCATTTTATCTTGATACTTAAAGGTGCTAGTTTACAGATGCATTTGAGTATTTTTTTAGTGAATCCTTGTATTTGATTTCTTGTATACAGTATGATTTCTGTTTGGACCTTGTGATATTTTTTTTCTCTTAAGATGACTTCAGCAGTTGAATCTCCAGAAAGCCTGGTTGAATTTGCGGGCGACTTACAAAAAGAGATCGATAAAGAAATCAAAGAAGAGAACAAAAAGGAGATGGATGAATTAGCTGCCAACTTATAGGAAAAAAAAATTGAGGAAGCAATCAAAGAAGACAGTAAAAATGATGTTGAAAAAGAGTCTGAAGAAAAGATCCAAGAGGATATTGAGAATGTAGAGAAGTTGCAAAAAATTCTGAAGGATAAAAAATTGGTACTGGTTTTGGGTCTGGAACACAGTTTGATTGACTCTGTCCACAAAGAACAACTTATTGATGAGGAGAAATATCTACTTGAGATGAGCATTTTGAGAAGATAAAAGGTAAAACATGAAAGTTTTTTTGCATAATGAATAAAAAAATTAAAGTCATATATATATATATATATATATAGAGTAATGCTATGGTGCTTCGCGAAGCAAAAAATTTTTTGTGCTTCGCGTCCGTATCTCGAATTTAAAAATTCAAATGGCCGATCCAAACCGTTGAACATCATCTTCATATTGAAATATTCTTGGAGATCAAATTTTATATTTTTTTGAATTTTTTTGATATTTTTTAGATGGGTACAAAATTTGTTGATCTAAAGATTTCTGCACCATCCAAAACAAGCGACTTTGTACCCATCTAAAAAATATCAAAAAAATTCAAAAAAATATAAAATTTGATCTCCAAGGATATTTCAATATGAAGATGATGCTCAACGGTTTAGATCGGCCGTTTGAACTTTTAAA
>CAXKVV010000490.1:0-50186 GCA_964058805.1 Schoenoplectus triqueter
CCATTACAAAGCTTTAATACAGGTTAAACAGAAGTTCACATGTAATTTTTATATATAATTCCAATATTCCATATCAACTGGCCTCACTTAGTCACTCCTAATGTGGTATGCAAAGATGGACTTCTGCACCAAGTTTATTTATTATTATTTTTTTTTTGCTCAATAGATTGTCAAATACTGTTATTTTAGTATAATAGTAATTAAGCTAAAAGACAAATAATTCTGCTCTATAGTGCTTTGAGCTTAATTAGTTAAGCTGTACATTTGCCTTCCGGGTAATTTTTTTAATTGCTTGGAAATTACAGTGGATTGATACTGCTAAAGATGCTGTCAGAGTATGTTGATATTAGTAAATGTTTGCCAACACTGTCATCAGAGGTGGTCCATCGTGTTGTAGAAATACTGAAACTTTTCAACACCCGCACCTGTCAGCTTGTCCTTGGAGCAGGTGCAATGCAGGTATTATCAGCTTGACTTGTATTTTCTGGATTTGCACAGGTGTTATCCTCTTTGCAAGTTCTTAGTTGTTTTTTTTTGAAGTAGTAAGTTCTTAGTTGTTTATTCGAGGTTTGGAAAGTTATTACAACAACAACAACAAAGCCTTTAATCCCAAATAAATTGGAATAGGCTAGAAATGAAGTCCAATCTGAATTTTGCATCCGGAAAGAAGAAAACAAGTAATAGTATGAGTTCCCAACTTCAATGAGTGGTTCAAAGCATATTCTGCAGAATAAATTATTAACCTTTTTTTCAGGTGTCTGGTCTAAAATCAATAACCTCTAAGCACTTGGCCCTTGCAAGTCAGATTATTAGTTTTATATTCGCCATAATTCCAGGTATGATGCCTGGTTTTGACATAAGTATACCTTTATTTGTTTCTCCTACCTTGATGTATAATTTTATTCTGCGCTTATATAGATATCAGAGGAGTTCTTTTCCTGAAAATTCCTGAAGCTCGCAAATCACTTTTGATCTCAGAATTTGATAGAGTTGCTCAGGTATGTTTTACGTAAAAGATCAAATATTGTTAAAATTAGTGTTGAAAAATATCTATGATGAGCTGCCTAATTTCATTTGAAGTCAGCTCAATAACTTTTTTTTTTGGAAAATAGTAGTCATATCACATTCTTTAGATGCCGAGTGAAGAAAATCATTTACATTAAAAAGGGTTGCTGTTGTGTCTTATATGCTTAGTTTAGTAATTTTTTCCTTGTAATTGTTGAAGTTAAGAATTTATTATGACAATGTTCTGCAGGACTACAAAATTCACAGGGATGAAATTCACACAAAACTTGTTCAAATAATGAGAGAGAGATTACTTGTAAACTTACGCAAATTGCCTCAAATTGTTGAGGATTGGAATAAGGAGGATTCTGATTCACAACCCAGTGCATTTGCAAAATCAGTCACCAAGGTACTGATTTCACTGATGCTCTATTTTTTTGTTGTATGACTTTTGCAAAATTGTATGATATTTGCAACTAAATTTAATGAGCTTTATTGGAATATCAAATGACACTCAAATTGCATGAAATTTGAAACACAATAATCTATTAGTTCAAAAATATGTTTGTAAACGTTTTTCTGTTTTTAAGATTTTTTTCTTGAATTTATTTGAAAATCCCTTGTCAAGGTTGCAATGAGATAGTTGTCAAGGGATCCCCACCCTAAATACTATATTCTTTTTCAAGAAACTTACTAGTGTTTTCCATCTGAATAAAGTATGCGATGTTATTGACTTGCAGGAAGTTTCTTTTCTCCAACGCATTCTATCTCAAATTCTGCTTGAGTCTGATGTTCAAGCAATTTTCAGGTACAATTTCGTAAAAACACATCTGCCAATCTTATATAGTATTTTGCTAGTATAGGAAAATACTAACTTTCTGTATTTGCAAATTCATTTATTACCTTTTCTTGAAGGCAAGTGGTACAAATTTTCCATACAAATATAACTGATGCATTTTCTAAGCTGGAGCTGAGGACCCCTCAAGCCAACAACAGGTATGCTCCCAACCTATATAGTTGACACAGGTACAAATGGACTTGTATTTCTAGAGAAACAAGTCAGTTGACTAATGCCATCTCTGAAGTGTATGGATCAGGTAGATGTTGTTGAATGTTATAGTTTGATTGTAAGGGTAGTTAGGTAAATTTGTGAATAGATTAGTTATAGGGACTAAAGTGTAAAAGTGTAGTGTATATGTACTCAATTTACAGTTCAATGAAAAATAAAAAAGTTAATCAAACAAACAAACCTGAAATTCTTCAGATATTATTATATTTCTATTTATAGTAAACTTCTCTAATAATATGTTGTTGCTATAAATACACACAGGCTTTGTCGAGATGCTCAACATATTCTTGTGTGTATTCGGAAGCTTCCAGCTGAGAATTTCAGTGGTGATTCAGTGCCAAATTATGGTCTTCTAGATGAATTTTTGTCTGAAAAATTTGGTGCCAAGGTCGGGAAATGAGAAGCCTTGGATATGTAATCAAATGTTTTGATGAAGAATTTTTTTTGTCTTGGACAAATTATATTAATCATGGAAAACAACTATTTGTGCTTCAACAATGCATGTTGTGCAGGTAATTATTTTCTCAGCTCTTTCATTTTATATGTATTGAAATATGCCATGATATTTGTTGTGTTATATCAATTTAATTATGACTGTTTTATTATATTGGGAAAATATGCAGGTAACATGAATCAGCAAAGAAACAAAAGGTCACACCAGGTATTGCATAGGTAGTGAGGTACTTTTATTCCATTTTTTCTTCTGTGTTAGCTTTTCCTTAGGTCCCATTTTGTTGAGAATTGATGTCTCAGTGTTCAATGTTTAGTATATTTATAGATGAGGGTACTTTTGTAAAGTTTGTAATTGTTTTGAGCAATTGAAAGCTGTCAAATATCTCAGCAATAGGAAAAATAAAAGAATAGCGAGGCCATGTATATTTCGCGATATTTTTGCTGTGCGGAGCAATTTTCATTTGATTATGTTTTCATATATAGAAAACTTGGTATTGTCGCATTGTGCGGTTCTGCTACCTCCGTACTTAATAATAGTCAATCTTTAGTATGATGATAGTCCAAATATTGAGTTCAGGATGTATTATCGGTTTAAGTTAATCACAATTGGGTGAAAATGATAATTATGAATGTGTCTGTAGCCTGAATGAATTAGTCAATTAGAGCAAGTTATGATTTCTAAACGACTGAAGCGAACAAAACTTCTATTAGAGTAGGAAAAATACATGCATGGATTACGGCTTCGGAGAAAACATATATTCGGTGGAGGGTAGATCCATTTCAAAACGTAAAATGAAACCGGCATGCTTTAATGCTTTAGAGTAAACAGAAAATATGATACTGTCAATTATCAAATGTTATCAGTGTTTGCTCAATGCTATATCAAATGAAACCTTCTTTTCATTTGTAAGGATCCCGTTATTAATGTGAGTTGCTGTATATTGCAGCGATTCTTTTTGAGTAATATATATATACAAACACCTATTGATTTTAATCACCAATATTAACGCACCGAGAAATTCTTATTTCCTCTCAACTGAAATCGATCTGAATAAATATTAAAATATGTTTTTAGGTAACTTATTTATTCATTTTAATTTGAGGATCCTCTTATTAAAATACACAGTTAATGGAGCAAGTTGCTACTAGAATCACCTTTATGAACTTCAAAACCCTTTTTATACTTCCAGCATCTAAAACCATCACTTACAATGTTCTACCTTCACTAGAGCCAAGATATTGGGGTCTAAATAAGTAGCAAAATAGACAAAATTTTGCATCTTTTTCAATGTTATATTCTAACCAAGAGCTATACTGATCAAACTAATCTTTTTAAACCTTCTCTTGCAACTAGAAAATAATTCTTCGAGAAAACTTGTGATTTTTAGTTTGGCATGGATCATTTGCCAGATAAAATATGCGTATCTGATCTTGCTCATTTGAATTGTATTGAGATAGATGCAGTCTTAGTCCAGGGTCAGATGGAGGATCGTGTTCATTCGTATTAGCATTAGCTATTTCATAGAAATGCTTCAAACTTGAGCTAGGCTCACTTTGTTTTGTCTGTTCATTTTTGTTGTGAAGAAAGATTAATCATCAGTTTTGATGCTTTCTTAAAACATAGCTCCATGGGTGCTCGTGCTTGTAAATTAAAGAAAGTGAATAATCTCAATACATCATGTTTAAAGAAAGTAAAGGAAAATAAAAACTCCATTAATGTCATTGTTTTTCAATTTCCAAGATAGGTGCTGCTTGGGAAAATAAAATATACAATTTTTTTTTCATTTAGACATAAAATCAAACACTTGTGATGCGTTCTAATGATTATGAAATAGATATTAGCATCTGTCCAATACCTCTTGCCTAGTTCTATTTGCCTTTCTAAAATCCTGACCGTAGTCAATTGTTGAATCTCTTCTTTCCGGAGAACATATTAGTATTACACTCAGTAAAACTATGAAAAAAAAAATCTAATATGCAAGTTTGTCAAAGCGAAAAAAAAAGAGGGAAAGACTTTGATTTTATGCCCACCTAATAGATATTGAAATTAAATCATTGAGAACAAGGTAAATTGAATTGTGTTATCAGTTGTGACATAATCCAAAGCAGGAGCAGTTAGTGGTTTGGTACATTGCACAAAGATAGAAAATGCAAATTTGACGAACGATGAGTGTGGAGGGCAAGATAGTGAATGCAAGTAAACGACCCGAGGTAGGTAAGTTTGTGTTCGGTTCATTAATTTAACGAGTCGAGTCGAGTCGAGCTGTTTTATTAATTACTTCCGAATCAAAAATTTTAACTTAAAATCAATTTGTTAAGCTAACCAAGCTGGCTCATTAAGACTCGTTAATGTTAGTTTAATAGTTAATAATATATTTTATAATTTGAATATTAAAATTATTAAAATAACTAATGATAAAATATTTCACACAATTTGATATAATAAGTTAAGTACGGATTATATTATAAATTATTTATTATACTAAAAATTCATAATAAAAATATATAAATAATAAAGATTAATAGTTTAACGAGTCAAATGAGCCTAACGAGCGGAGCCGGTCTAAGCTCAAGTACGACTGATTAACTTAATGAAATTAACAAATCGACTCATTAAGAACTCAATCCTTTAACAAATCAGCCGATTCCGAGACGTTTTTTTTGCCAGCTGTAAATGGCCAGCAAATTTTGAGAAAAAAAAAGCAATAAAACTATACACTCGAAATTATTTATATTAAGAGGGTAGGGCAATTACAGCCCATTGAAAAGCCCAGCATTGCGAAATCGCTGATTATGATTTATAATTTATCTTTCTTTTTTCTTCTTTTTGTTTGTTTCGATAAAGATATCATTTGATTATCTTTCTATTGATACTTTTTCGATTGAGATGTATTGACACGAATTATGTTCATGAATTAACGAAAATATGAGAAAAATCTACTACCCGCTGTCATTTGACAGTCCTCTTTTTGTGCATATGGCATAGCCACGTTTTCTCGAAGAAACATGTATTAATCCGAAACATGATTGTAATTGTGAAACTACAATAGTACCCGAACGCTTAGAGTCAGCTAAACCACTGTACCTCTGCCCCCAGTTTACACTTCTCAGAGGAGCCATTTGAAGAAAGACGTGCCTGTTCCGCAACCACCGCTCTCAATAAACAATTACTAATGCTTTTAATGAAAAAGAGTTGATGGTTTTGGTGAAGATGAGGAACAAAGAGAGAAGTCAAAGATTTGGGAATCATATCTTACCCCCTTGCGCTTCCACGTCAGCTATTACCTTGTCAGAGAGTTAGTACCCCTTTCGAACTGAAGTATAATACTGTACGAAGACTCGCAAAAAAGAAAAAAAAAAAGGAAGAAAAGTAGAGCCATGGTATTAGCACTTCAATCTTCTATGCTTCCATTAAAATTACAGCTACCATTAGCGCCACAAGGGAACCGCCAAGCTCGCCGCGCTTGTTTTCCTTCAATTATCGCCTCCTCTACGAAAGACAATTCTTCTTATTTGCAGAGACGGTTTCAGGTTGTTACTTCCAAAGCGCTCCAGCTCGCACTTTCCAGCGCTCTCGCTCTTGGGATATCTCTTTCTGGTATATTCCTCATTTCTTGGCTGCTACAGTTGGAGAATATAGTTCTTTTTCCAGGTGGAAATGTAATTCCTAGAAAATTGTAGGTGCTCAGTTGGTGGAGGCCAAGGTAGGAGTAAATAAACCCGAACTACTCCCAAAGGAATTCACCACAGTGATTGATGTTGCTGGATTTCTCTCTGCTGGTCAGGTAAAAAAAACAATCCTTGTGCTAAATATTGAATTACCGATTCGGTAGTCATTTCATATGTTCCCCTGCCTAAGATATAATGTGTTTACCCTGCAAATAAAATAAGTATTCTATTTTCAGCTCCGAGTCAGGAAGAAAAAGAAAGAGAAGGGAGGAAGGGAAATGACAAGGATGAGTTTGTTGCCCCCCAATTGAGAGGGAAAAATTCTTGAAAAAAAAATATATTCTATGAATAGAAAGATTTTCTACAACGTACAATTATCTTTATGTTTTCTATGGTTGTGCATGGTATTTCTCATTTGAAGGGGTATATATGATATTTGGCAACATCTAATGGTAGTAATTTGTGGAACGAACCGCTTTAAAATTGTTAATATCTTTGCATTCTAATTAATCTGTCATGGTGATTATTGCTTTTTTTGTCCTAGGAAAAGCGCCTCTCACAAGCGATAGAAGATCTAGAAAAGGAAACTGGATATAAATTGAGAATCCTTGCACAAAATTATCCTGATACACCAGGTTTTTCTTCTAAATTTTTCTGAAAGTTCTTAGCTCTCCTTGATTCACTTGGTGATTTAGTTGATTTTTTTGTGTTATTTTCAGGATTAGCAATTAAAGACTTCTGGCAAGTAGATGACAGAACTATAGTCTTTGTGGTTGATCCAACTTTTGGTAAGAACAATGGAAAATAATACTAAGCTAGCAAAACTTTACATCTTTTAGTGTCCTAAGATTTATAGCAACCAGGACGCACCCATATGTACTGATAGGAATCAGACCCAATGTCAGTTCTGTAATGGCTAAGATCTCTTTCATGACATGAGCATTTTTTCATTTGTTTTGTTTATTTACAACTTGTGTTTTAGTTGAAGAAATTGTTCAAATTATTCATTCTCAAGTCATAAGCAGACAATTAAAATCACTTAATGTATTTCACTTTCACATATCAAAATCTTGTAGGATGCTGAATTTTTTTATCTTATAATTTGTTTACTATTTTTCAGATTTCTGAAAGATTATCCAACATAATAAGAAAATAAAAATGTTTGCACATGAGATAAGATGATCTTTCAAAATTTTCAAAAATACTATAAATTCTAAAAATAGAAAAATTTGGTCCCTGGCTATAAGATAGCATATTGAGCAACTTGGATCAACCATTGTAACACGAGAAACATAATTTAAGCCGTTTGTATTTCGGCCAGAAGACCCAGTAATTTTCTTTGTTTCAATTACATTTAGCACCAGCATGTTCCTGCACGGCAGGTAGAGTACTAGGTGCATTGTTCTGTTCAGCTTCTTTTCAGGACTATGCATTAGCCTGATTTTTGGTGTATCTCTGGAGTCTAGAGGGTAAAACTTATATCAATATTAACATGATGGTGATTATGTTTAAATTATTTCTAATGTTGTTATTGTGTAGGGAACATAATAAACTTTAATGTGGGCTCATTGGTTGATCTGGAAGTACCCAGAAATTTCTGGAGTCGTGTGGCTGGAAAATATGGAAACATGTTTTATTGGAAAGAAAAGGTGAGTTTTCATACGTGGAACTGTACAATTTGTATATTTTGCTTTATTAGGTACTATTTACCCTTCTGTTTAGTATACTTGCAAAGTAGCTCATGCTATGTCCTCATCCTTTTCATTCCTGTTTTAACAAAAACACTCTAGAATAAGTCAAGGGTTACTAGAAACCACAATTAAAATAGTTATTAATTACCTTTACAGGTCCCAAATTCAAGGGCCTACAATGACAAACAAACAGATTCTGAAAATTAGTGGTGTGTTTGGATCGTGCCAAGAAAAGTATAATAATAAAGGAATTAAGAATAGTAAATGAGGATAGTGAAACAATAGTAATTTTTAGGTTAGCATGAGGATAGTAAAATGTGATGTTATTCTGAATGGTAGAAATGTTATTTTGATTGTATGTTTGGAATAGTAATTGAGAGTTGAGAAAATAATAACTATTTATCTCCCTTTCGGAACAGAAAAATAGTAACTTTTTTCACTGTTTTGGAAACAACATATTTGCATTTTGGATATACCACTGCTGCTACTATTATGAGAATAGCAGCTATTTTGTTGTTCCTGAGCCATCCAGACATATTAGTACAACAAAATAGCTGCTATTCTCATAATAGTAGCAGCAGTGGTATATCAACAATTAGAGGAATTGAGCATTTCAGATGACTAATGTGATAATGTTGAAGGTCCCCATGGGTTATACCATATAAGACTGGTACACTGAGACTATAAGGGATGTCTTCATTTCAGGATTGGGGTCTGCTTATTACCAAAATTAGATGCACATTGAAATGAAATAAAAATCCCAACTGCCCGTTTTTCCTCTCTTTCCGTCATTTATGGATATGCATAGTGATGTGCCAATGGTAGATGATATGAGTTGCTGTTGCAACTTACAGTGTTTCGAAGTCTATATGAGATTCAAAGGTTTCATGGTAACAAATCTGATTACATTTCTCAACAGGGAGAGGATGCATCCGTTGAAGCTGCAGTTGATGCTATATCTCGTTGTTTGCGAGAACCAGAGGGGCCCAATAGTTGTACTGAATTCATTTAGTGATATAGTCCTCCGAACAAAATAGTTCTTTGTAGAGTTTCTTGACTTCACTAGTTCTTTTGTGACTTGTACCACATGAGCGAAGTGTTTTGATGTTTTGGTAAAGAACAAATAAATCTTTGATATGAAATGCCAACCTCCGGTATCCTTGCAATGTTAATTTCATTTTTCAGCATAATGCACCGCTCTAGTTCCACGTATCGTGACAGATCTTTATTAATGAGAAAAAAATAAATCACAAAAAATAGATTTTATAATAAAGTTTTATTGTACTATTATTATTATTGTTATTATTGCTATTACTATTAGTATATTATCATCATTATCATATTTATTTATTTATTTTATTATTATTATTATTATTTTATTTATTTATTTATTTTCTTTTCTTTCATCATATTCATCATTATTACTGATATTTGAGATTTTTGATCTTATGCTTTCCGATTGGATTTCATTTCTAGCCTATCTAGTTTATTTGGGATTAAAGACTTTGTTGTTGTTGTTATTGTTGATTTCAACTCAATTTTATTAAATAATATATTGAGGGTCATACAATGTAACAATGATAACATCGCTATATTGTTACTACAAATAAGAGATACTAATAGGAAAGAATATTTTAGGCTATATTACTTGAATGAAAATAGTGGTGATAGCTAGAACCTTCATCTTTTCTACGGTACAAAAGAGGAAACAAATAAGCCCTTAGACAATATGCTTTTGAGTCCCGACTCCAGAGTTAGAAAGAAGGAAAAGAATGAGAAGGAAGAAGGAAGAAGATGAGAAAAAATGAATAGTTAAAGTTTATAATTCTAAAATCGGAGGTAAAAGATTTTAAGAAGATTGAATAGAAAAAACTTTCGTTAACCTCGTTGCACTTTTTTTTATCCTTTCGTTATAAAATTTGAGAGAGAGAATATATCTACTTTCTGTTTCTCTTTCCTCCGTTCACTCTCTTTGATTTAGTTCGGGAGCACAACCTTAATGTAAATTTAGTTGATCCTTCTTACAACTTGGCTTTTCTTAGTCAAATATTAACTCCCTTGATGTTTTTTTTAGAGTTGAACTACAGTGCTACATATAACGTAAATGACTCATGTATTATATATCATTTCTTTACTTTTAAAGATCATTTACATATAGCGTAAATGACTCATGTATTATATATCATTTCTTTACTTTCAAAATTCAAATGATCGATTCAACTACTCAAAATGTCTTCTATATGAAAATAAAGTTGTAGACAAAATTATATATATATTTTTATATTATCTTTAACTATTTTTTTAAATAGCTAAAAATCATTTAATTTAATTATTATAAGTCATTCATAAGAAATGATTTTTTAGCTATCTAAAAAAGTAAAAAAAAAAATCTAAAAAAGTAAACTTAGTTTATAACTAGATTCTCATATGAAATTTATTTTGAGCGGTTGGATCAACAATTTTAACTTTAAAAATGAAGAAATAATCCGTAGCACACGTATCATTCATGCTATGTGAAAACTGAAACCACCGTTTGATTCTATCTTTAGTTAAATATGTCTTAAATATTTTGATTTTTTTTCCATTGATTCACTATCTAAGAGCTTTAAGTTCAATTTTAGTGTCCACGTAAGAATTGATACTTCACTATTTTTAATTTTTAAATTAGAAAGTATGCTAATTTAAATTTGAAAAGTCTCTAGTCAGTACTGATATTAAATCAAAGTAAAAAGAAGAATAAAACTTGCCAGAAAATTTTGACATCTGAGATAAAGAGGTCAAATTTTTTCAACACCCGAGATAAAAGAGGTATCTGAATATGGAAACACATTCTCTGGCCTCTGCCGACTGCCTTTCTTGATTATGGTAGCTGATGCTACGTGGCATTGAGAGTAGCTCATTTAATAATAAATTCTCTTTAAGCAAATCAATCTCAAACTAACATTTTTAACTCATTAAGTTAACAAGTCGATTTCAAACTATGGCTCAGCTTGATTCGGCACATTTACTAGGAGCGTAAATGGATTGGATGTGGACGGATAATGATTTTACCGTATCAACATTCGTTATAATTTTTCGGACACGATTCAGATACGAATCAAATATTGGATGAATATCCAGATATGGACCGGATATCAGATGAATATAAATATAAATATGGATTTATTTTGAATATTAAATAAAAATATTATATCTATCATTGGAAATAATTATATACTTTTTGATAAAATCATGAATTATAAAGATTAAATATTAATTATTATTATATTAGTAGTTCAAATATATTAATGAATTATAAAAAAAAATGATACATTAACACAATTTAGATATAAAATAAATTAGATTTATAATACACGCTAAAATTCTAATTAAAAATTATATAATAGAAATGTTACGGATAGTATTCGAATAAAATCAGATCGGACACATTCGAATAATGTTGGATATTGATGAATAATAACTAATCGGTCGGATAGAGGTGACTAATAGCCAAATCGTATCCTTATCTGTAAATTTTTTCGGATATGAATAACAATATAGATATCTACAGATATAAATACGAATCAAATAATTTTCATTATTTTTCATATGAGATCATAAATAAAATTAGATATTATTCAATCCGTTAACACACTACATTTACACCCTAAAGCTAAAAACTTATGAGTTATGACTGAAAGAAAGTCAGAAATAATCACTGTTATTAAAACCGGACCAGACCGTCCGGTTGGATCGAAAAACAAATCGGACCCGGTGGTATTTTCGGTTTGGTTCAATAGTAGGACCGTATCTGTTGAAGAACCGATAAAACCCGGTTTAATTGGCCGGTTATTTTGATCAAATCGGAAATCCAACCATTAAAAAGAACCGGTTTAAATCAATTCTCACATTTCACGATTTAATGATTTTATTTTTCTAGAAAAGTGTGTTGTTGCAGTCGAGAGAGAATGAGTTGGCAGCTAAACTTTTGTATATAAGACCTTATACTTTAGAATAATATGAAAAGCTTGCTAATATATATTAGTCATCTATGATTTTTTTTAAATAACAATCGTGTCTTATTATTTAATTATTTTATATATATTTTTTGGAGCAAACTATTTCTGATCATGAGCATACATTTTTTTTATAAATTATATACTAATAATTATAAAATAGATACATCCGAGAAAACTTATCATTTTGTAAAAATATTTAACATCCATTTTGTTAAAATGTTCTTGTCATCTATTAATATATTACCCAATAAATATAGTTACGTAGGCATATTTTCCACAAATATAATGTGAGTATTTAATAAATTTATGGTTATCTTCATGTGAAATAAATATATAAATATTTATGGTTATCTTCATGCGATTAACCTCGTTGACCCAGCGATCCGACCGATAAACCATTAATCCGAAGCATTACCGGTTTGATCTCGGATCTGATTATGATAACATTGAAAATAATAGAAAAGGACGGGGTTATGGCGGGAAGAGAGGATCATGCGTCTATGTGGGAGTGGGACTTATATGGCGGGAAGAGCAACGAATAGGCGCAAATAGATGGTTCTAAAGAAAAGTATATTTTTAACTCCATTATTCAGAGTGGCTATAGATGGTTCTAGAGAAAAAGTATATCTAACTACATTATATTCAGAGTGAGCTTGTGCCGCTTCTGTTTCATGGATAATAAATTTATAATAAAGCTCGGAACTATTAAACAGAATGATCGTATAATTTAGCCGGAAAAAAAGCTGGTTAATTGGTTTTTCCAGCCAATTTTGTCACTCATCAGCACAACTTCCCTCCGAACCTAATGACATATGCGTGGCCGTTCCCAGGCCTATTCCGACTATTAGGCCATTCTAGTTGTCTGCTAAAGTTAAATGGATCAGCTTTTATAGTTGAAACTATGATAGCGATGTTATTTAAGACTGATAGTGGTGTCTACTCAGTGGCGGCATCAAGGTAAGTGTCAACCGGCGCCCTAGCACCTTTTTGGTTCGCTGAAAAATAAAGTTCATGTAGTAAAAAATGATGTTTTTTTATTCAAACATTTTATTTTCTTAACCCAGGCATCCACTACCGATCATTTCTAGCTCCACATCTGTGTCTACTGATCATTTCTAGTTGTCCCCCTTGGATTTTGAAAAGCAGTGATTTTCGGTAATTTGCCCCTCCTGAATTGTCTGATTAATTTTATTGAGAAATTTTTTTTACTATCATACATAATGAAATAATTATACAAAGATATCAAAATATAAAGGGGGCTGATAACCGTCCCCAGCGATTTATCCCCATACAATTTCCCCAAAGGCTTGACTGCTCCAACAACTTTGACTTTGTAGCGATGGGTGAGTGCTTTAACTAGCGTACACTATTTTCATTCCATTGCTATTTACATCAACCACCATGAAATTATATTATTTATATTAAAGAGGCTGATAATAATCTCAACGTTTTGACCTCAAAAAATCTCCAAGTTAATTGTAACGTTCTAATACAAAAGTCAACAATGCGTCTAATGAATTTTTTTTGCTCAGATATTATTTATATCAAATACTATGACTATTTATATCTTACAAACTAACTATTTAGATTAAGTATATAAATAACCGCAGTACGACAATATAAAAGTCAGAACCCCACTAAAGTACCTACTACTTCGCTCTTTTTCACTTCGATACTACTTATACCAAATACCCTGACTATTTACAACGTACAAACTAATTATTTATCTTAAATATATAAATACATTATTATAACCGCGATACGACAATATAAAAGTCAGAATCCCACTAAAGTATCTATTACTCCATTTTTTGCTCTGATGCTAATTATATCAAATACCTTAACTATTTATATCATATGAATTAACTATTTATATTAAGTATACAAATACATTATTATAACTGTAATACAACTATATAAAAGTTAGAAACTCACTAAAGTGCCTACCACTTTGCTCTTTCCGCTCTGATGTTATTTATATCAAATACTCTGACTATTTATATTAAGTATATAAACACATTATTATTACTGCAATACAACAATATAAAAAGTCAGAAGCTCATTAAAGTGCCTATTACTTTGCTCTTTTTCGCTCACTTATTTTGTTTGGGTCTCTTGAAAACTTATGTTGAGCAAGGTGGAATCAAATCATCATGTTCCTAAATAAGATGCAATTAATAATTTGGAAAGCTTGGTCAAATAAAACTTTCCGTTAAAAAAATTATTAAATCAATGCTTCAAACCATAATGAGTCCCATAGATTTCCATCAATATTAAATTTTCTGGATGCTATTTGACAAGATAGATAGATCGTGCATGTTAAATCCGAATTGAGCAGTATTGAGTATAGATCCAAATGATTACGGAGATAAGAGCAATTGGATCTTTCCCTTTTTTCCCTTTAGCGTGTATATTTGAAAGAATTTCCATAAAAGGAAAGTGCGCTGGCGGAATTTTGTTCGGGGACGATTATGGGGATGTTACTGTGGGGATAATAATAATTATCCTATTTTTAATATAAAAAATATTATTATTTTAATAATTATAATTATCCTATTTTTAATATAAAAAATATTATTATTTTAATAATTTTTATTAGATAAGAATTTATATTAAATTATTATTTTTTTATTTAGTATCAAATTAATTAATGAGATAATTATCCCCGCCGCCCGTCTGCGCATGCACGGTTGCACTCAATTAGCAGTCCTAGTCGAACCTTTGATGTCATGACAAGGTGCAATTAATTGTGGCATAATATGAGGCCACGAATGCCAAATTACTGTAGGGACAAGTCATGCCTACTCACCGAGATAAAGACTAGATTTGAAAGCTTCGTTGATATTCTTTTTAACTCTCTTCAGTGTAACACTGTAATGTGTGTGCCCTTCGAGCTATAAATATAGTGATACAAGTTCCTACTTCTAAGAACGCAGCATAGGTCCAAGAAACTATCGACCTTTTAGGGCAGTTTGATATCACCATATCTTTCAAATAAACTTAAAAAAAATTATTCTAGAAGAAAGATGCCAAGCGGCATTGAAATAAAGTGAAAGAACAACAAAAAAAAAACTTGTTTTCATTATTTTGATGGAAAATCTTATCTTCTAAAAGAAAGCTAGAGAGTCCATATTTTTAAATATTATAAAATCATTTTTTCTCTCAATGATTGTCTTTTTCTTTCTTAATATTGTTGTCAAACGTCTATTGTTAATTCTAAAATATACTGCAAGAAGATTTCTTTTACTTTATCCGTGTGACACTTTCTTCTGGAAAAAAACATGTGATATATATCAAACACAGCCTTAATTAAGATCTAAGCTCTAACCATTACAGAGAGATAAAAATGATAGTGATTCAATGCCCCGGTTCTGCCTCCAACAACAGTGACATCAAATAGTATGGTAAATGAGCTAATATTAGAAATCAAATTACATATATTTATATATAGTTAATGATGGTAGAAATATGGTTAGGACTACCGAACTGAGATAAAGTGTAGAATCTATTCGAAAAACAAGTGATAGAAATTTGACTTAGAATCCGATTAACAAATTCTTACCAGTTCAAACATTTTCAAATTCTTAACAATCGATATATATTAATAAGATTATGAAAATTATAACAACAAATTATATTGAATATGAGTACAAATCATATTATATATTTTTATAATACGATAATTTTATTATAAAATTTCTTATAATCAAATATTAAGTATAATTAAAAATAATATATGAGTCTTAATAAATGATCAGTATTTTACTCGTGCGTTGCTACATTGATGTCTTTTAAAAATATAAAAATTCATATCTTCATGTGAAAAGAAAGAAAATAAAAATGAAGATAATTTAATAATTAATGTAAATTTCAATTATGAATACATAATTAATGTAAATAAATACAGAATTGAGAGGAAAATTGACATTCAGAATTTAAAAAAAAGTTAAAATTTATAATTGATGGCAATTTAAGAAAAAAAATAGAGCTATTTGTACTTCTAAATTATGCAGCATTTCGTGTAACAATCAAAATTAAGAGAAAAATATAACTTCAATACAAATGACCATAGAGATAACAACATTATTTTCAACACAAATGGTCATAAAAATAGTAATATTATTTGACGAATAACTCAATCCGATAAAAAAATAAACTATTGTAGGATCAGAACACTTACGTATTTAATAAAAAGTAGAGATAAATTTTAATAAAATTAAATTTTTTTAATAAGATGATAGATTTAATATAGGATATTGATAAACTATATGATAAACCGGTAAAAATATAATTTATTAGTAATATATCTCTTCATATATACTAAAGATATAATTTCAAATAATAACGAAAAAAAAGTGAGCACGTTTCATGTCAACACAGCTTCTTATGTATATATATTATGAATACTTTATTGTGTCTTTGGAGAGAATATCAGACAATATCTTTTTTCACATTATGAATACTTTATCGTGTCTTTGGAGAGAATATCAGACAATATCTTTTTTCATGCTAACACGTCAATACGCTAGAGGTAAAACTTGAGACATGCTATATTTATTTTATTTTTCTTTTAAAAAGCGCAATAGAAGAATTCAGCGCCACACTTTGGTATCTGCTCAAATCCCAATGCTGTCTACCTGCGGTTAGTTCTATTTTTTTTTAAATATTTTTATCCCAACCTTCATGTCTTAAAAAAATCTTCCACATATTTTTCGTACAACATGATTTTTATACAACTCATCTGAATATAATGTTATCATTTTTTTATTTAAATAATCAATTCATTTATCTAAATATTTAATTTATTTATCTAAATACTTGAGATATATATATAAATACTCAACTCATTTTTTTATTTTCCGAAGCTTTTTTTTCTCTCATCTATCACATGTATTTTCCTCAGCAATCCATATGTTGTTTATCTTTTTCTATCTAAATACTTAATTCATCTATCAAAGTATCCGACTCATTTATTTAATATCTAGTTCACTTATCTAAATATCTGATTTATCTATCTAAGTACCTGATTTACTTATGATGTTTATAATTTTCTTCTTTCTTATCTATCGCGCGCGTTTTTTCATACAACTTATGTGATGTTTATCAGTTTCTCTCATGTGATTTATTTTTCGAGACTCTTTTTCTCTCTCTTGTTATTTTTTACTAAATAACTGAGTCACATATCTAAATATTTAAGTCACATATTTAAATACCTAAATTATATATCTAAATACCTGAATCTTATATCTAAATGTTTGAGTCTCATATCTAAATGTTTAAGTCACATATCAAAATACCTGACTCACATATCTAAATACCTGACTCACTTATATAAATACCTAACTTATTTATCTGACTTAGTTATGTAGATGGACGTATATTTTTGTTAAAAATAAAAAAAATAGTTATAGAGGATGTATTTTTTGCTAAATATAAAAAACTAAATAGAAATTTTTTTGAGAGATTTATCCGAGGGATTGTTAGTCGATCTTTTTTTTTTCCTTCCCCATTCTACATTTCTACTAGAGAGTTTGCGGCGGGAAACCGCAGGTCCATTGCTCCAACAACACTTTTGGTGTCATGGGAGATTGGATCATCGGAGGCTTTAACAGGCATATTATTTACAAAAGAATGAAATATATATTGTGCAACGACTTGTCTATACTTTGTATAAGTTCTTCCACCGGAGAATGATTTTGATGGTAGGAAAAGATTTTGTCCTCGTCTTATTTATCAATGAATTTGTATGACGCCGCTTGTAAAGAACAAATAACAGCCGTCTCAAATTCAACAATGCAAAACAAAATCATTTCTACTTCGACTGTTCGAGAGAGAACAACGATTTAAATATTCTATTCAAAGACACAATAAAAAATTCATAATATATATAAATAAAAAATATTGAGTTAGGCTAAGTAGTACTGATGATCTGTATGCTACGAATTATTTCTCCGTCTTTTAAAGTTCAAATGATCAATCAATCTGTCAAAATAATTTTCATATAAAAATCTAGTTGTAGATCAGATTTTATATTTTTTTAAATTTTTTTACTATATTTTAAAATAGTTAAAAATATTTATTTTAATTATTATGAGCTATTCAAAGAAATGATTTTTTAGCTATTTTAAAAAATAATCAAAACTTCTAAAA
The DNA here is from genome assembly GCA_964058805.1 of Schoenoplectus triqueter. Lineage (NCBI taxonomy): Eukaryota > Viridiplantae > Streptophyta > Magnoliopsida > Poales > Cyperaceae > Schoenoplectus > Schoenoplectus triqueter. The sequence goes on from CAXKVV010000490.1 coordinate 18,036, forward strand.
ATATAAAATTTAATTCCAACTAGATTTTCATATTAAAAATATTTTAACCAGTCGGATTGATGATTTGAGTTTTGAAGACGAAGAAATAATCTGTAACACACAGGCCATCCGTGCTACGCGTAACACCGTAGCCTAACTCAAAAATATTTTGTAAGTTTTTTAGCTATTTATATCATCAAATTATCTTCCGTTGTTTTTATTTAATTCTCTTTATCTATTTTTATTTAATTACAGATCCAAATGGAAGCAAGTCTAGGTACGTACCTGGCTTATTTTCTTAAAAATAACCCAAAATGTTACAGTTTTTGTTATAGTCTACTATAAATATGCTTGGGCTTGATTGAGATATAGAATAAATATGATTTTTTTATTTTATTCCAAAGAAATATATCGTAAATATAAATTTTGCTTCGGTTTTACTTGTGTGCTCGGGCTTTATTAACACTGGTTCCGTCTCTGCTTTAGTCCAACGAATCATGAATAATGTTGCTTTTCTCACTTAAAAATGTATACGCTTAAAAATATAATTTAACTCTGAAAAATAATATCTAAGTTTCGTAAGTTTAAATTGTATCTTAAGCATTAGATAAACACTCATCTAATTTAAATGAGGAGATGAACACATAGTAAAATAATATTTTGTGTAAAATTAATTATTAGATTTATAAACTTTTTTGTGTAAACACAAAAAATCAACATTTTTGTGTTTAAAATTGATGAAAATATTTTGATACAAATTAAAAGTTTGATGATTAAAACGACATATTTGAATACATTTTTTTTATATAAGAGCTCATTTAGTCCCATCACTCGCTTATTTCAGACTCTCTATTTGGGATTCAAACACGTCCCTTCGTAAAATGACGAGATCTATCATCATTTGTACTAAATCTGTAGTTTGACATGTCTTTTAAATTTAATGATCAAAATAATAACAAAGTAATATTAAGGATAAAAGTGATATTTAAAATTATAAGGACCAAATTGATAAAATGATAATACTTAAAATATATCATTTAATAAGGGGAGGGAATTCTTGATAATGGGTTATTTTGACAATCTTGATAATGACAAATAAATATTAAAAAAATTCAAAATAAAAAATTATAAATATTTTTTTTTACTAATAGATTGATATAGATTGATAATGATTCAAATTTTATGTAATTATCATTTATCAAAATAGCCATTATCAAATAATTCCTCCCCTTTATATAATTTATTCTATAAAATAACACTCAGATTAATAAAGTTTAATATATGACAATCAATTTGTACACGCCGACAACATAATTATGAATTTTTTTTTACAAGTTGGTAGCTGCGCCAACTATACGGAAAAGGATCTTTTTTATCTTTTTCTCAAATCTTATTATCTTTGATATTTAAAAATAAAAAATAGCAAGATAATAATTGCCAAAATATTTTAGTATTCTTCTATTTTATTAAAAAAATTCCCCATTTTTTGTACTTAACAAGAGTAAAGTTGGTAATTTATAAATGAAGGAAGTCTAAAATGCAATGTATTGTACGGATGCATTTGTACACCACGTTAAAATCTCAAATTTTAAACTAAGAATGATCGATCTGATCCGTTCAATTTATTATTCATATTAAATTTTTGTAGAAAATCAAATTTTATATTTTTTAAAATTTATTTACTATTTTTTTGAGTAATAAAAAAATCATCACTATTGGACGATTCAAAATTCTTAAATTAAGTAACTTTCTCTTGGCCCAAAAAAATAGCACAAAATTTTATAAAAATATATATTTTAATTTTTTATAAGAGTTTGATATGAAGAATAAATTAAACGATTTGGATCGGTTATTTTTAATTTTAAGTTTGTGATTTTATTATGGTGCACGAACATATATATATATATATATATATATATATATATATATATATATATGTATATATAATGCGTTGCATTTTAAACTTTAAATATATTGCGGGACCTAACCACCTCGTGGGCGTACATTGGCGAAATTCTCACAGATGACGAATTGTATTCTTTTGTCTAATTAGAATCCATCTTTTGTGCTTGAACTTTAAAAAAAATAATTTGCTCCCTAAACTCTTCTTTATATCAAGTTGGTTTATGAATTTTTTTAAAAATATTAAATTAGTCCTTAATCTTTTCAAAAAAAATCAAATTAGTCCTTTTAACTTTAAATTAAACCTAATAAATTGTTGAACTTTTGACATAAAAATCAAGAAAAACTAAATTAGTCCTTAAAAATTTTTATTTAAAGGATATTTTATGTACCTATGTCCTAAGTCTAAATAATTTAGACATCAATGAATCTGTTATTGAGAAAAATAAAAATATTATTAACATATGCGGCAAATTGATGACAAAAATATTTTTAATAAAATTTCCCTATACATTATTTAATGTTTTGTTTTATCTTAATAAAATAATTTTTGATGTCTATTTTATTTAGACTTAGAAAATAGAAAATAAAAACATGCTTGAATAATTTTTTTAAGGACTAATTTACTTTTTATTTTTGATGTTTTGGGAGAAAATTAGTTTTTATGTCAAAAGTTGAAAGATTTATTTGATGTAGTTTAAATTAGAGGACAGAGGTTTTTTTTTTTTTTGAAAAGTTCAAATAGCAATGTGGTGTTTTTTTTTTAAGTTCAACGACCAACTTGATTCAAATGAGAGTTTAGAGATCAAGTTGTTTTTTTTTTCAAGAGTTCAAGTTGTTGTTTTTTTTCAAGAAAGTCGAATTATCCCTAAAATTATCTAAAACTTAAAACATTTAAAATATAAATATTATAATTTGAAGATAGATTGATATATAAGTAACAATAATCGATCAAAATCTAGTGTTTAAACTGCAGTAATTTCTTCCCACTCCAGTTCCTAGATAGTGTATGATTATGAATTCATGAATGAATAGCCAAACTTTGTTGTTCTTCAAGAACTCGGAGAATATATTTTCTGTTTCATTGTAGGTACAAATTGCCATACTTTATAGACTCTATATGATAAAAATAAAAATGAAACAATTTTATTTGGAATTTAAAAAGTCTCTTTCTCAAAAGCGGACTGATATACGTTTTGTATATATTTATCTACAAAGTTAAGCGACACAATAAATCCCATGTGAAAAATGGACTATGCTTGCTTGGCTCTCCGCAGTGGCTGAGACGGTCCATCCCACGTGAAGTCCCTCTGCATCACGTGCCAAGCAAGAACTTCTTGTCCCCGCCACTGTCCCATAGAATTTCGGTTGGAAGGTCAAAAAGGAAACTCGGTCAACGACGATATCTATCCCTTCCTGCTCCTCTATATAAGGCGTGCGTACGCTCTACTGAGTCTGATCACACCGAGAGAGATCTCTCTTTTCCTCGATGTATTCTCTAGTCTCCACAGACTGCAGCTTTGGCCGTGTTGTTCTCACATCGCTGCATTTGCACCTGCACCTATGATTGAAAGAGCGAGGCAGCTGAGAGAATTCTGTTTCGCTTTCCTCTAGGTGCAGTGCACATGCAGCAGTGTGCATCATGGTAGATGTATATATCACGTGTGTTGATGTTTAGCTTCTTCATACTCCGTTGATAGGTCAGAGTTTGTTCTAGTTTAGCTAAATATATCAGTTTGAAGTAACTTAATTATATATTGCACTTCCTTGGGTCGACTTTCTAAATTGAAAACTAGGTTAATTAATTACCTGAGCGATTCATGATATGACATATACGTACTATGATTTATTAAAGAGATAAATGTCTGAACTGCCCTCTTTTAGATTGAGACTTTCTAAATTCAGAACTAGGGCATCTGAGCGATTCCTGGTTTAATTAACTGTATACTATGATTTATCAAAGATTTCTCAAAGGGTTGATGTGTCTCGAGCGCCCTCAAATTTTTTATTTGGATAATTACCCTTGCAACTATTTTAATTCATGAAAATGACCTCGGCAAATAATTAGTATCTAAAGCTTCATATAAAATTATAAAATGATCAAATTACCCTTTTATGCATATGCATGATATTTAAAGTAATCACGCTTCATGAATTTTAATTTGCATAATGTTATAAAGTATTTCAGAAAAAAAATATATGCAGTCCACTAAATATTCACAATACATAACATATTTATATTTACTTTTTATTTTGATAATTCATATTATTTTTCTTTATCATTAAAAAATGTAATTATATAAATAATTAAAAATGATAAAACTTTCATATTAAATAAATAAAAAACAACAGTATGAAATAAAAAACCATTTTACTAATTTTATCAATTTTAATTAATTATGTAATAATATCTTTCTTAATTATAAACATAAATAAAAAAGAAAAAAAACATCTAATGTACATGCATATTTAATTCAGTGCATATATTTTTTGAAATAGTAGATAACTCTATGTAAATTAAAGTTCATGAAATATAGTAATTTAATTTGGTCATTTTATAATTCTAAACAAGTATTAGATACTATTAAATTCATCAGAAAAACTATGATTTGATTTGTTGTTTATGATCCACAAAATTGCTATTAGTTTATTGTATAAGTTATATATATTAATTAATAGCTATGCTAAAATTGTTAAATTTCTGTATTATAAAATTTGTTTTGAAATTTAATTATTGTAACCACAATTTCATTGCATTAAATTGAATCATGTGTTAATATAGTGATTTAGAAATCAATGGTTGGGTAATCGATCATATAATTAAGTTCATGAATTGGATTATTTTGTCCTTTGTTTTCTTGAGTATGTTGTTATTATAGAACATCCGGTTTGATGATTTGAAATTGCGGAGGCATATATTACTTCACTATAACAGAATTAGGATTTACCAACAATAATTTACTAATGTTTTATAATGAAAATTGTTAGTAAAATTAGGCGGTGACATTTTAGAAAATAAATTTGAACTATTTTATAACGGTTTGGGTGAAGAAAACGTTACAATAAACGTGTCATATTGGTGAAAAAAATTTGAAGCATCTTTGCTAATGATTTTTTATTAAAACTAGATATATACCCGCGCGTTGCAGCAGACTCTTTTATTTAAACATTAAAACATTATAAAATAAAAAAATTCACATTTATTTAATATTAAATTATAAATTCACCAAATTATAGAGAAAACCTATAATAAAGAGTATATTTAATCTTGGATGAGATTTTTGCACAATATGAGTTAATGATTCATGATTTTTATGGCAAGAAAAGTAAATTATTCTAACATATATTATCACCATTAATTTCTTACCAAATATGTACAATGTTTCTAAATAAAAATAATAATATTATGGAAATAATAGTATTTAAGGAAAAGAAATAGAGAGAAAGAGGGGATCAATGGATATGATCACATACGTTCGATCAACCAAAAATAAATATTAGCCGTCTAATTGAGGGATAAAATGGGTATAATAAAAAATTATCATGACAAAAAATGGACCCTCTAATTCTTAGATGCTTTATATAATAGTATAGAATAAATTTGTTAGCAAAATCCAGCGCAAAATCTTTGCTAACATTTTTTTATTAAAAATCATTAGTGAAACCCAACGTAAAATCTTTAATAATGTTTGTTTATTAAAAACCGTTAGCAAAATTCCGTAGAATTTTCACTTTTTAATAATGGTTTTTTATATAAAACCGTTATTAAAGATTAAAAATTTTCAAATCTCCTTCCGAGAACACAATCGCCAAGACCATTAATTTTCCATGCTTCCTCATTTCCCTCCTCTAAGACTTCTTCTTTGTGCTTCCAAGACTCTCTTTTTCTTTTGCTCGTCTTACATTACAACTACCAATATGTATATAATATTAGATAAGATCCCCAATACCTACTTTTTTCTGCTCAACCTCGCCTGCTTCCCTAAGTTTGCCTCTCTTTTTTCTTTGTGCTTCCTCGAGAAAGATGATTGATCTTCGGTAGTCCGATAACGGGTTCAGAACTAGCGGATGAAGGCAGGCAGGTCGATCTGATTGATAGTGGGTCCGATCTTGAAAACAGTGGTTAGTGTCTATTATTCCATTGTTATTAGTTAAATCTGTCCTTTCTTTTTTTTTCTTTTTCTAATATATTATTATTAGGTTATAATTGGGTTTTGGCCTGACAATATAGTTTTCAAATAAATAATTAATAATATATATTTTTAATATATTTAATAAAAAATTTACATTAAAAAAATTTAGAAACAATATTTTTAAATACTAAATAATAATTATTATAATAATAAATATTATTATTATTATAATAAATAATATAATTAAATATAGAGATGATCATATAAAAAATAGATCATTTTAAAAGTTAAGTTTCACATTAAGTACATTACACATATTGTTTTAAATGAAAAGAGAAAAAATATTTTATTTAAATCATTGGATTTAAAAAGATGAAAAGATTTAAATAAAATTAATAGTGGAGAAAATTGATGATGTTGCATATTTGAAAAACTTAAAAGTTTAATTTTGTTTATGTATTAAAAATTAACTGAGTGAATTGACAAAGTCTATTGAATGAATGTAGTGAAGAAGTTGATTCTTTTTCAATTTCGTTATTCAAGGGTTTTTGTGAAAAAAATTCTAATATATTGCTAATTTTTTTTTTTCTTTCAGATCTAAAATCTGCTCGATTTCGTTTGAGTTGTTGAATGAGAGTAAAATATTTTTCTTGTGCCACAGAGGGGATCCGAGTTGTTCGACTTTCAAAGAATTTTCTCAGGCTTGAATACTTGAAAAAGATTTCTCCTTGGCAAGGATAATTAATGTGATGTGTGTTCGTTGTGTGCCCCTATAGTTGTATAATTGTGATTATTTTTGCGTTTGCTTGTTTTTATGTTTTTTTTAGAGAGCAAGAGCAGTAGCAGGGGTGGGGACCGAGGAATTTATTATTTGTTGCTTGTATTCCTTGTGATGATATTTAGGGGTGTCAATTATTGATCCGACTTGACGGATTAATTTGATTCAACCTGATTCGAATTTGATTCGATCCGATATGATCCGAAGATAAATGGGTCAGATATGAATTTAATTTTTTTTATATGAATCAGATCGGGTTGTGTTCGGGTCAACCCGACCCGACCCGACCCAACCCGATTTATTATATTTTTTGAAGTAATTTTATGATTTAGTACTAATTAAAACTTAAATATACACTAATTAAGATTAATTATAACTTAATTAATATTTTATTGCTGAAAATTATATAAAAATAATAAATAAATAATTATTTATTTTATACGGGTCTGATTGGATCGACCCATGACCCGTCGGGTCGGGTATGGATCAAAAATTTTTGACCCGAATTTAATCGGATCAGATTCGGATTCGGATTCTGATCGGATCAAGAAAAATAATAACACTACAATAGAAAGAACTTTTGCTAACACCCAATTACAAACGATTTATTAAGAAAACGTTAGTAGAGAACGTCGGTGGTATGTTGGTAATAGTTATAAATAAAAATTGTTACTGAAAAGTGTGTTTTTCGGATATATTTTTCGGCAGAACTTTTAGTAACGGTTTTTTTAAAAAATCGTTATTCAATATAAAAGATCAATAACGATTATTGTTTAACAACCATTATTGATTGTTTCAGTAATAATTTTTTAGTATAAACCGTTATTAAAAAGTTTCTAACCCTAGCACTCGTTACTGTTTGTTCTATTCTCCACCAATGACATTTGCTCTCATGGATTGTGAGATATTTTCATCTCACCATTCATTCATCCCAATCGAACGATCCAAAAATCAAAATTAAAAAACTGAAGCTTCACATATTACCAACCCATTTTCATCTATTTTCACATATAAAAGGAGAGATGAAATAAAAGAAATCAAATAGAAGAAATAAAAATCAAAATCCGACCATCTCAATTTCAAACAACCATAACTTTTGATAGACAACTCTGATTGAGGCGTGCTATACGGCCACAAAAAGCTTACGACGAGATCTACAAGTTTAACAGCTATTGTTGTTGCCATCATTTTTGGGGCAAAAAACCTTATCTTGATCTTCAAAAACGCATTTAATTTTTTTTCTCTTCTTTTGTGTTTTTTCTTCTGTTTTTTTTCTTATAAATTGTATAAATTTTCACATTATTGCATGAGTAAGATATGCGTATTGTTAAGTAAATATTTTTTCATTTCATGTATAATTATATTTCTTTCAAATTAATTATTGAATGAATAAATAATATGTTATATTATTGTTCTTTAATTATTCAATCTCTTTTCTTTCAATATTTCAGTTCAAGAACGTTAAAAAAATAAAATTTAGTTTTATTTTAAAAAAAATTAGTAATATTTATTTAACAATAACAATTATCAAAAGTGTTTAAATAATAAAAAATTGTTTTAGTAACAATTTCTGCTGGTATGTGTAAATAAATTATCTATATGGCTAGCATAAATTGGGCTGGCTAGAAAAATAGCTTGCTCCAATATATATAGAATTAGGCTATGGTGCTTTGTAAAGTATAAAAGTGTTGTGTGTTTTACGCTCTATTTTTAATTTTAAGTCAAAAATGATCGATCCAAACCACTCAATCTAATCTCCATATTAAAATCTATTAGTAAAACAAATTATATATTTTTTGGATAGGGGGAAAACCATCATTTTTGGATGAACGAGAATTCTCAGATCAAGTCATTTTTCTCCTCATCAGAAAGATAGCAAAAAATTCTAAAAAAATATAAAATTTGGTTTACTAATAGATTTTTATATAAATATTAGATTGAATGGTTCAGATCGATTATTTCTGACTTGAAATTAAAAATAAAACGCAAAGCACACAACGCCTTTATACTTTGCAAAGCACCATAATCAGACTCTCTCTCTATATATATATATATAATGGTTTTTTGATAAAAAACCGTTACTAAAAGTGAAAAAAAATATAATAAAAATTATAAAAAAATTATAATTGTATTCAATAACAGTTGTTAGAACAAAATCGTTACTAAATCGACAGTTTTTCCTAACAGTTTTTTGGGCCGAAACAGTTGGTATTTTTTTCTTTCGTTACAGTTTATTAAGTAAAATTGTTATCAAAGGTCAGATAAACTGTTTCCGTCTTCTCTTTGCTAACGGTTTTTTAAAGTTTTTTATCCCCTCCGTTGCTAACGAGTTAATAACAATTATTATATATTTTAGAACTGTTAGAATAGCTCTTTTTTATGGTATTATATAATAATAATAATAATAATAATAATAATAATAATAATAATAATAATAATAATAATAATAATAATAATAATAATAATAATAATAATAATAATAATAATAATAATAATAATAATAATAATAATAATAATAGAGAAGGGATCGGTTGACAATGAGTTATTTTGACAACCGTGACAATGAACCTCTAAATAAATATAAAAAAACTCTTAAAAATAAAAAATATTATAAATGTGTTCTTCTACCTTTAGATTGATGGTAATTAAAATTTCATACAATTTCATTATCATTTGATAATCCATCAAAGACCGTTAAATTGAAACCGTTGTAAATATGAAAATTTAATGGTTTTTGATGGACTATCAAACGATAATGAAATTATATGAAATTTGAATGACCATCAATCTAAAAGTTAAAGAACACATTTATAAATTGTTTTCCTTTTTTAAGACTTTATTTATATTTATTTAGAGGTTCATTGTCAAGGTTGTCAAAATAATTTATTGTCAATGGATCACGCTCATAATAATATATATCTTTGTGCGACCCTTTTTCGCGCCTCTCACCGCCCTGAAAAAGGAACTGGACGATGAATTACGGAAGAAGGACACGGAGATCCCTCTAAGTGTGCATTGAGATATATTTATATAAATTTGGAATGCACATTTAAAGGTTTTTTTAGTGATTGTGAGGTCTTTAAGATTCCAATGGGCGCAAGCCCCCATTGTTAATTACCCTGGGCTTTGAACCCGAGGAACCTCTGATTAAGAAAGGAAAAATAAACAGAATAGTTAAGCAATTTTAAGTGGTCGCTGTAAGAAAGGGCATGGATGATATGAACTTTTCAAGGTAGTCTACAACTTGTGAATTGACTTTTATTTTTATTGATAAAATGATTTAGTTTTTATTTATTTATTTATTTATTTGTTATTTGAACTTATCTTATTTAAATTTATTTAGTCTTGAGAGTTATTTTTATTTTAGATTAAGATTGATTTAATTCTAAAATTGAATTTTTTTTATTTGATAAGAAGAAAGAAAGTCTTTTATTTATTATTATTATTATTATTATTATTATTATTATTATTTTTACTTATATTTTTTTATTTATTGATATCTAAATTTATTTAATTTTGAAGATTGAGAATTATTTTTTATTTATTTTTTTATTATGATCTTTATTTTAGGTGAATGTTGATTTAGTTTTGAAATTGAATTTATCTTTATTTTAGGTGAATGTTGATTTAGTCTTTCACTTTTTATTTATCTATGTATTTATTTATTTAATTCATTTTTATTTAAATTTTATTTGATTTTGAATAAGAGTTATATTTATTTTATTTTATTATTTTTTATTCATTATATATTTAATTTTATTTATTTTTATATTTTTATATTTTTATTTGAAATTATTTAATTTAGAATTTGATTTAATAAATAAGAATTATATTTATTTATTTATTTTAAGAAAAATTCTATCTTATTATTTTTTTATGTTATCTCTTTTTATTATATATTTTCAATGAATGCATTACTTTTATTTTATTTTCTTATAATTTTTATTCTAATTATTATATATCTTGAAATGATTATTCTTTAATGAAAATGATTTATTATAAATTTTTTATTTATTTTTTTAAGATCTATTTATAAAGAAATTTTATTATATTTTTATTTATTCTTATTATCAAAATATTTATGATTTTAAAATATTTTTTATAGAATGGATCATAATATTTTTCTGATTTTTAATGGTAAAGAAAATATAATAAGGTAGTGATCTTTTAGATTTTTTGAGAAAAATATATTAGTAACATACTAATTTTATTTGACAAAAATATCAATGAAAATGTTATGAAAAACTTTATTTTTAACATTTTTTTTAATTTGAACCCTGTAAAATATTATTTCGGGAGGAATATTAGCAAACAACAATCTGAAAACTAACGAAGAATTCAGCAAATTATACTGTTCTTTTGAATATTTAGAGAGAAATTAGTTAAAAACATACTGATTTTATTTGACAGAAAAATGAAATGAGATGTTAGGAACAACTTTTATTTTGAACATTTTTCATTTTGAGCACTTTAAAGTACTGTTTAGTGCAAAATACCAACAGATGACGGTTCTGAAAATCAGGGGCTGTCAGGATCGTTTTGCTTATTTGAAAGGTATTTACAATGTATTTTTGCATGAAAATTTATGTACAAGCTCCTATTGATATGTATTTGATGAATATAAAATAAAATATATATGTAAAATTCACGGATCGGTACAGTTTTTTAATTCTTTTCTGATAAAGGACTGAACTGGACAGCTGAGGGTATTTTAGGTATTTTTAAAACATATGTTTCAGAAACCTTTCGAACAATATCATGATACCATCAATAAGGTTATGATGAACAACTTTTATGTTAAAAATTTTCTTATTTAAAATTATTTTAATGCACTTTCGAGGATGTTTAGCAATGAAGTTTCAAAGAAAATTCAGAAAAAATGAAGAATGACTCAATCGTAATATATTTTTAGAAATTTCGGCATTATAACACCGTAAAAAGATAATTTGCAAAATTTATATCTTAATCCAGCACTGTTTGTGCTGAGATTTTATCAAATTCATTGCTGTTCGCAGTTGAATTTTTATTTTTAAGTCCACTGCTGTTCGCAATGAGGCTTTTATTATTTTGACCCTCTACACTGCTCGTGTAAAGAGTTTATTATTATTTTTATTTATTTGTTTTGACCCTCTACACTGTTCGTGTAAAAAGGTGTTTTCCTAAAGACATATACTGTTCGTACAAGTCCCTTAAGTATATTAACGACTCAATTTATTTAATTTGAAACAAGAAATATAAGAAAATTTGTGGCAAAATAATAGACGTGATATAAGACTAGTTGAAATCTAAAATTTATTTTAATATAGCTAGAAAGCTCCAAATGCTATGAAAAATTATAAAAAGATGGATTATGATACTGAGAATATTTTTATAAAATTTATTTGATTATTTATTTATAGAAAAACTGAAGAAAAATATGAATTACTGAAGTGCTGTCAGCAGATTTGATACGAAACTTGAATCTGATTGCTATTTCGAAATTACTTTAAAAATAGATCTGAAGCTTGAAAAATTATGAAAATTTATAGAGAGATGCAATATAACTATATCTAGATTCTCACAAAATTTCAATTAAATTGAAGTAGCAGAGGTATAATTTTTTTATTTTCGAATCAGACCAGGGGCAAAAGAGGAAAATGTTGTACCAGTATTTGCTGATTTTCAGATCTAAAAAGGCTATAACTTTTTACAGAAAAATCAAAAAAATATAAAATCAGTTTCTATAGATTCATATGACTTATTTCTACGATATCTGAAAGTTTTATGAGATTTGGAGTAGATCTCATCCCATTTTTCTTTTTATTGCATTTTCAGCCATTTTAGGGCTGATTTTGCATTTATAAGGGATTCATTGATCTTATATTGTTTAAATGCATCATTTAGGTTCAATCTAACATTCAATGATGTTTGTATGCAGATTTGAGCTAAAAGAAAAGAAAGAAAATAAAAAAAGATCGAATTGCAACATAAGAACATCAAGAAAAAGAAGAAAAATCGATATTGCACATGAAAATTTTCATCTTTATTGCACGAATCAAAATTACAAACTCTAATATACTCTTGATATCTATATTTACAGGATATATGGCTACCTAGATCTAATTTGTAGCTTGAATAGAAGAGGATTTGATTGAATCTTATATCTTTGGGCTTGATTTTGATCTCAACTCAAAGATTGGATCTTATTTTGTATCTAATTTGAGCTTCAATTGATTTTGGCAGCGTTTTGGATTAGCATTCAGCTTGGGATGGGTTGTGTCTCTTGTATTTGAAGGAGGAGAGGGGTTTATATAGGCCTAGGGGGTGGTAGATGGGTGTATGAGATCGGTTTGACTTTTCTTTGACCAATTTATGCACCAACTCCCTTCATTCATCTTCTCATACTCTTCTGAACGTTTTGTGGTGTATTAGACCAGTTCTAAGTGTTTTAAATGTGCTCTAACAGCTGAGAGGACAAGTGGGGCACAAGTGGAGTTTGTTATGTTTGCTGAAAATTTACAAATTTGCCCTCTCTAACCACCACTTGGTCACCAGATGATTCTAGGGACTTCTAGAAGGTTGTAGAGGTTCAAACACGTTCATGCCACTCCCTTCCTGCATTTTAGACCTTGCCGGATCACAATTATGCACCCGAGACCCGTTTTTGCCTTCAAACCCGATTTCAAGCCACATAGTCGTTCTCCTTCATTTCTTCACCATTTCTTGTGTTTCAAAGCTTGATTAACATCTAATTGATCCCAGGAATTGATCTACAATGTTTATTCAATCAATAGAATGCTCTGGTATAGAGTTTGACCAACTCGGTTTTTTGACCCGATTTGCGAGTTCGTGGTCTCACCAATTTAAAGCTTATGAAATTCAACCAAGCCCTCAAACAATCTCTTGTGACCATGGAGAAGGTGTTTGAAGTGTCAATTTGATCAATTATGACTCGGATTACTTAATTTCATTTTTGGATCGGAAACTTTCCCTTCAGTTTTCTCTCAAACCGCTCAACCATTTTGCAAGTTCTTTATCTCATTGTGTTCTCCTCTCCGTGCTCTTTCCAACGGTATATAATATGTGGGTTTTCGTCGCACGGGACCATAGGCTCCATTTTCGGTTTTGAAACAGTGAAGAACTCGGTACTGTAGCACGGGGACTGTAGCAATGGACATTTTCGAATTTAGCCCCTCTCCATTTTGATTTTTAATTGGAGTCCTCCATTTGCTGATTTTTTTATTTCTCCTTTGCTTTTAAATTGTTTCTCAAAGCTCCCTTTGTCCAAATTGCACCAAAATTTGCTCAAAAATTCCTTGCAATATAACAAAATTTATGGTAATTTTTATTTACCATTTTTCCTCTTGTTCAAGCATCAATTAATTTTTAACGCTTGATTAATTAATTTTTCATTATATTAATCGATAATTTGGAATTTCTTTGACTTCTGTAACTCCAAAAATATCAAGTAATATATGAAAATTCTCAGAATTTTATGGATAATTTTATTTTACCATAAAATTTGAGTTTTGAGATTTTTGAGTTTCGAAGAGGTTTTCGATTTGAATTTGTAGAGCTTCGGCATTTAATTCTTTTCTTAAGAATTTTAATTTTTGAGCATTTCACTGAATTCTTCTTTTTTCTTGGTGCTTCTGGACTTGAATTAAGCCTCTTCGGGCTTTTAAAATTACTCCTTGAATTTTTGAATCTTTTGTCCCAAGTTGCTTTTTAATTCTCTGAATTTTCAGGGGTAAACAAAGAGCCACCCACCAAAGCGGGTCGTGAACACTTTGAGAATTGAAGGGCCTGCTTTGGTGCATTCAAACCTAACACTTATTCTTACTTTGTAGAGGTTTTCGAATTGAATTTTCTTGTGAATGGTGTTCCTATTTGGATCTCTTCATCTGAAGAGATTTCAACTTCACTTCTTCATGCCAAGAATCTCTGATTTACTTTACTCCAATAAGGTTATCTTTGACAAAAGATACAGGGCTCAAGACGTTTTGAGTCTGAAGCGCTATGCCAACTCACGTCAGGGTCTGCAATTATCGGAAGACGGGCTGAGTTTTATGCGTCTTATCCGACCTTCTAAGTCATTAGCTTGAAGCGTTGTGCCGGCTTTTGGACTTAGGTCTCCAACTCCTTACTGAATTAATCTTCGATTAGAGTCTCGTTTGAAGAGGTTTCGGCTTGAATTCTTCATCTGGTGAGATCTTCAATGGAGTACATTCGCTCCAAGAAGTTTCAACCCTGATTTTTTTCTTTGTAGAGGTTTTGGATTTAATTTCTTATTTGAAAGGTCTTTGCTCAGATGCCTTCATCTAATGAAACTCTTGCTTCACTTCTTCATCCGCAGGGAATCTCAGATTCCGCCTTCGATGCATCCTTCGGCTGAAGATGTTACAACTTGAGGCCTCTATCTGTCGGGATCTTCGACAAAGCACCTTCGCCTCAAGTGATTTCAACTCTAACATCTTTTCCTTTCAGTTTATACTTCCGTGTGTTTTTCTTCTGGTGGCTTGTTTACCCGATATCCCTTCTAGGGGGCTTCGTACCTCAGATTTTCATTAGGAGATTCTGCCCTTGTCTAATCTTTAATGAACTTCTGTTTTCACCTTTCTTTGCTTCTGGTAGGCTTGTATGTTTGTTGCTTGCTTGTTCGTATACGTTGTTTGATCAGCATCTTTTGACACAGCTTCACGGCAGGACCATGGTATTTAAGGATACCAATCCTACCTGTATTGACCTCTAGGCCCGGTACAGAGTGAACCCGTTTATCCTTTTATTACTGACGGATAAACTTGCCAGTGTCAATTGTATTATGGATTCAATTGACAACATCATTTTTTGGATACTTCATGTATATATCATTTTTAAGTGGAAGCTCACACACTCTCCCCTCATTTGTGCACCTTTGCGTGCTAAAGTGGAAACTCACCGTCGCTCGTCTCCTCTCAATTTATTTGGTGGAGATGGTATTTTATGGATACCGAACCTACCTGTATTGACCCCTAGGCCAGGTACAGAGCAAACCCGTTTATCCTTTTATTACTGACGGATAAACTTGCCAGTGTCAATTGGATTATGGATTCAATTGACAACACCATTTTGTGGGGACTTCATATATACTTGTCATTTAATTTTGAAAGCTCACACGCTCTCCCCTCATTTGTGCACCTTTGCGTGCTAAAGTGGAAACTCACCGTCGCTCATCTCCGCTCAATCTATTCGGTGGGGATCCTACCCTCAAACATCCATCACGCATCCCTACGAGACAGGCTTTCATCGGTAGGTTCGCTCTCCATGAACAAAGTCACTTCTTTAAGCAAACCACTTTGTTTGACATATAAATGCCAGGTAAAAGCGTAAACCCTTTATTCTGACCCTTCCACGATTTGTTGTGGGATTGTAACAAACCATTTCCTTGGGCGTGCGGTGCTTTGCGGATAAATGCACCCAACCTGGCTTTGTATAACACTCGTGGTGTCGGGGACAAAGGTGACAACCCCTTTTGAAATTTTTATTTTTATATGTTTTATTCAAAAATATAGAAAATATTTTTGTTATTTTATAGTATATATTTTTTTAATATATTTTTATTTGAGAGGGAAAATTTTGTTATTATTATTATTTGCTATTAATATGTACGAGAGTTATTTATTTACATGCCCTCAGAAGCGACTATTACTAGCCACCAATTTGCTCGACCTATCCCTTGGCTTGCACCGTGGGCGACCAATATGAGCAACTTTCGTCATTGGGCGGTACAGATAGTTTAAGGGACAAACTGCAAACCCTGCCCATTTTTATATTTATTCTGTATCAAATGGACAAACCCAGTGGTGTTCGTATTATGGGCCCAAACACCTTAGCCGTCGCCTTTACCTTCGCGTGGTTTTGGTCGTGATAGTTTCTCCATGGCATCTCATTTTATGATTTTAGTCTTGATCCTGGATCGAGTTTTGTTCGAGATTGATGAATCTGAGTGTTTTGTGCCTTATAGATTCAGTTATTAGAAGATTATGAATTTCATTCACTTAATCACCTTATTGATCTTCTCAATTATGAAACAGTGCTAGCACATAATTTGGGGTGTTAAAACCTGAGCATTTTGAGATTTGTTAGGTTTGATTATCGGAAAACATATGAGATTTGAATCACTATGTTGTTTTACCAATCTTCTGAATTATGAAACTGTGTTAGTTCATTATCCAAGCAATAAAAACCTGAGCGTTTTGGGCTTTGTTAGGTTTGATTATCAGAAAATGGGTGAGATTTGGGTCACTTAATCATTTTACTGATCTTCTAAATTATGAAATCTGAAGCGCTATGCCAACTCACAATTTAGGTATTGAAACCTGAGCGTTCTGGCTTTTATTAGGTTTCTTTATCAGAAAACATGTGAGATTTGGATCACTTTATTGTTTTGCTGATCTTCCAAGTTATAAAGTATGAAGCGCACTGCCAACTCATAACTTGGTTATCAAACCTGAGCGTTTTGGGCTTTATTAGGTTTATTTATCAAAAATAAAAATGGGTGAGATTTAGGTCACTTAATCATTTTACTGATTTTTTAAATTGTGAAATTTGAAGCGTTGTACCAATTCACAACTTAGGTATTGAAACCTGAGCGTTTTGGCTTTTATTAGGTTTCTTTATCAGAAAACAGGTGAGATTTGGATCACTTGATTATTTTGCTGATCTTTCAAGTTATAACGTATGAAGCGCACTGCCAACTCATAACTTGGGTATCAAACCTAAACGTTTTGGACTTTGTTAGGTTTGTTTATCAAGAGACCGGACGAGATTTGGATCACTTAATCGTCTCGACTAGATTCATGAATTATGAAATCTGAAACGCTATGTCATCTCATAACCCAGATGATTAATAGTTTTGGCGGCCTTCCATTTTTGTGGTTTTGGCTTTAATTTGATTTGAGTTTTCGTGATATTTTATTTTATGTTTTTTTTTGTCTTGAATTAAATTTTGATTTGATCTTTATGGGATTTTTTATTTTAGGCTTGATTTGCCTCTAATTGAATCATTATAGTTTTTTTTTGTTTTAGCCTTAATTAAATTTATTTTATTTTTTGAAATTTGAATTTATTAAGGTATCATGTTATTGTTATTATTATATTTTTTTTTGGTTTGGGGTACTAACATTTATTTTTTTTTGTTTAATGAGACTTTATTTTATTTTCGAGTTTTTGAGCCTATAAAGACTTTTATTCTGGTTTTGGATATTCGAGCCTATTGAGGCTTATTCTATTTTTTTTGTTTCTGAACTTATAAAGGTTTTTATTCTGATTTTAATTTTTCAGGCCTATCAAGTACTTTATTTTGTTTTTGGATTTTCGAGTCTATAAATGTCTTTATTTTGCTTTTGGGTTTTTCGGACCTATTGAGATATTTATTATGTTTTTAGATTTTTGGACTTATATAGGCCTTTATACTGATTTTGGATTTTCGAGTCTACTGAGAATTTATTTTAATTTCGAGTTTTTGAGCCTATAAAGACTTTTATTTTATTTTTGGGTTTTCGGACCTATAAATGTCTTTATTCTAATTTTAGATTTTTGGTCATATAAAAAATTTTATTTTATTTTTGAATTTTTTTGCTTATAATAGCCTTTATTTTATTTTTAGGTTTTCGAATTTATACAAATTTTTATTGTGATTTTAGTTTTCTGATCTACTGAGACTTTTTTTTGTTTTCGGACCTATTGAGACATTTTTTATATTTTTATATTTTTAGACCAATTGAGTCTTTTATTCTAGTTTTGAATTTTCGGTTCCACTTAATGTTTTATCATGTATTGTGGTTTTTTTAAGCCTATTAAGGTATTTATTCTATTTATGAGGCATATTGAGACTTTATTTTATTTTTGGGTTTTCGAATTTATAAAGATATTTATTTTATTTTTTAGTTTTCAGACATATCGAAGTCTTTATCTTATTTTTTTTTTGTTTTTAGACCTATTGAGGTCTTTATTTTATTTTTAGGCTTTTCGACCTATTAAAACTTTTATTCTGGTTTTGGATTTTCGGGCCTATTGAATCATTTATTTTGTTTTTTATTTTTTTAGACTTATTAAAGTTTTTACTTTTTTTTTGGTTTTTTGCCTATTGAGACTTTTTATTTTGATTATGAATTTTCGGGTCTATTGAGACTTTTATTTTATTTTTGAGTTTTTTAGGCCTATTAAAGTTTTTTATTATTATTTTGAATTTTCAGAACTATTGAGGTATTTATTTTATTTTTGAGTTTTTAGGCTTACTGAGGTTTTTATTCTGTTTTTTAGTTTTCGGACCTAGGCCTTTATCTTGGTTTTATGTTTTCATGCCTATGAGATTTTTATTATATTTTTGGATTTTTGGACCTATATAGATTTTTATGCTGGTTTTGAATTTTCGGCCTACTAAGGTTTTTATCATATTTTTAGGTTTTCGGATCTACTGAGACTTTTATCATATTTTTGGATTTCGAGCCTACTGAGGCATTTATTTTATTTTAGATTTTGGACCAATTGAGGCTTTTATTCTAGTTTTAGATTTTCGGGTTTGCTAAAGTCTTTATTATGTTTTTAATTTTTTTTAGGCCCATTAAGGTTTTTACTATGTTTTTTATTTTTTTGGTCTATTGAGATTTTTCTTTTATTTTTTTGCACTCCACGACTGATTATGTATGGTGGACTAGTTCTTGATGAATCGTGAATCATCGTCAGATTCATAACCCAATCCTCGGGTATTCTTCATTTCACCGCCTGCACCCATGATCATCTTCCGAAAATTTTTCCATACTCTCACGAAAGTCTTGGCTTCGGGTTTTTGACATGTCTCTTAGACGATTTATCATTTATGCCAACTTATTGATTTTCTTTTCGAAGAAGTGAATAATAGCACCATTATCTTTTTCGTCGCCCAAGTCTTCCGGCTCCATCATCCATCGTTCTCAGGAATCAATACTAGAGTCTTTTCCTGGACTCTCTTAGGGTCAAGTCTTTGAAGTTTTTTATCATGCGCCATTGTGATAGCTAGTGACATTGCCTCATATTTTATTTTGACATTCAATACATGATTCGAGCGATGCACTTCTTTAAGATTCCTCTTTTCTTAAACTTCTTGAGAGGGTTTTGATCACTCCCGACTCCTTTTGGCTTTTCTTCTTTTTGGGTTCCCGATTCCGGAAAATGAGTCTTGATTGACTTAAGATTGAAGACAATTTCTTCATCAGAGTTTTCATCTATCATGTAATGTGAGATAGTGCATACTCTGAATTGTACGCTTTCCTCTTGTTCTTTTGCTTCATGTGGGATCGAGCTTTGAAGAACACTTTGCGGGAGTTCGATTATTCCTTCTGTGTATCATTTCTCAACCCAATCTTTAAATACCCAGCAATTCTCGATCGGGTGCCCCAAGACTTGATGATAAGGACAGTAATTTGAATCACTGTGTTTCTCCATCTCCGCTGGTCTTTTGCTTATTGGCAGGATAAGTCCATTTTCTATCATTTCTTTAAAGATTTTAGCCACCTTGTCTCTTCGAAAAGAATATGATTTGCTCTTTCTTTTGTTTGAGAGTCATGTCTCGTCTGCTCTCTCTTGCGCACATGGGTTGTTTACCTTTATCTTGGTTCTCTCCCGGGGTTCTTATTGCTTTTTCCGAAGTATTAGCGTCACTGATGGTTATTTGAAGGGTTTTGACCATTTCTAGGATTTCATTATTTTGTACTTTTATATCCTGCATCACCTCCCATTGTTCAACTATTTCTCTTCTATTGACTTCTACTTAGCATGACAATTCTTCAATTGAGGGAGGTTATGTTACTCTGAGATCCTAAACGCGGGTTCTTGAGGCATCGCACCATTGAGGCCTTGCATTTGAAGAGTTGGGATCTAAAAACACATGATCTTCATCTCTTGGTCTGTTGGTAATAGCGAGGTACATAAGTTTATCTTCTATGTGATTGATCACATATGACGCTTCACTTTCGCTGCTTGTATCTACATCATTTTCAGGTCTTCGAAGATAATGGTAGATAATTTCTTCATCTAATTCTTCTTTTTCTGAGTTTTCAGATGATTCTTGCTCTCTTGATCTTGAGTTATTCTCTGACTCTTCTTCATTTGAACTCCCGTACACCGGGATATTACGTGACATCGTGTGTCCTGAATCTTCAGATTCCTCGGATTCTTCATTTGATGATGTCTCGACTTGGAATGCAACCCTCTTCATCTGAACCATTGCTTGATCTTTTGGTTTGAAACATGGTATGAGGTTTGAAGTGAAACTTGATTTCTTCTTCTTCCTTTGAAAATGCATCATATTCTGATTCTTCATTTGCATAACATTCCTTGATGTTTTTACTGACTCAGAGAATTTATCCTTCTCTTTGCTTTCTTTTGATAAGAAGAACTGATTGTTGTGTAGGCAAGGTCGTCCCAACAATGCCTGATATGATGGCTCAGCATCTATCTTTGCTTCTGTCTTTCTTTGCAGTCGAGAACCCATGAAGCTTGGGATATTATCAGAGGACATGCTTTTTTTGTTGGACACTGCTCTCGATAAATCTTTGAGCGTGTTGACTTTGGTCACACTTAAGAGCATCCACATCCATCAATCGATATTTCTTTTGATCAAGTTGACCGCTTCGTTCTCGGTCAAGATCCCATCGCATTTGATGCTGAAATTTCTCCATCTATTGCTGTAATCCACCATGGACTCACCCTTTCTGGATTTCGTGTTTGCCAGATCGGCTATATTCATTTTATCTGATATCATGGCGAATCTGGCCCTAAATGCATTCACCATTTCATCTCATGTATTTACACTTTCATTTTCTAATGAATAATACCATTGAAAGGCTGTGCCAACGAGATTTTGGGAAAATTATCGCAGCAACAGCGCGTCATTCCCGCCAGTGTTCCCACACGAGGCTACGAAGTGCGCCAAGTGTTATTCTGGGTTTAGATCTATGTTTCCTTATCCTGAGAAGACCCTGAATTTTGGGATCACATACCCTTTTGGATATTCTTCGAGATCATAGATGGCATCATATGGATGTCCACAGTTTCTAACAGGCGGAAGTGCATAGCCACATCCTGCAATCTGCATCTGTTGAGCAATCATCGCTTGTATTTCTTTCTTGGTTACCCCTGGTATTCGAGTTCAGGATTTACATGACTATGAAAGGTCACTGTCGGGTTGTTAGGATTAGCATTGGTATTTGACCCATCTCTTCCTTTCTGGTTTTTGGAATCGACATTGATGCTTATTTGATGAGAATATTTTACTTTGTTAGTATCAATGTTAAGATTCATGTGCTCTTACAAAGCCTTGATGGTGTTGGCTAGTTTTTCATTCTGCTTTAACACAGCCATCAGGAGTTCTCGTTGTTTCACAAGCTTTTCATCATGTATTTCTATGTGATTTCTCAACAACTCTATGTTATCAGGCGGGACGCTTGTTGCTCCTTGATTTTCACCTCCATCTTCAGAATCAGAAGGATTATTTTCTTCGTTCTCTTCTTCTCCAGATTTGTTACTATCGCTTGTTCCTTTATTTTTCTTGGTCTCCCTTTTCGACCATTGCCTTTACCAGTATTTGTCGTATTGGTCTGATTTTGTGGGGATCGGTCTTCAGAATCTTGAGGATCTTCTGAAGTCACAACATTGACACTGGCGTGAACTTGAGACTCTTTATTTTCTTTGACGTTTGCGATGACCATATAGGCCGAGAAACGCCTTTCCAGATCTCCCACATGTTTAATGACTCATCTTTTCTTTCGGCTTTGGTTACTGACGGAGATAGCCAAATTTTTGGATCGAATCTTGGGACTCAACCTATTAAACACCCTATAAGAGGTGTATTCTTCAGCCACCGGTTTTAATTGAGATTCATATTCAGTCTTAGAAGTTATGGGGATCCGTTCTTGTACAGTTTTCTGATTTCTTCCTTTTACAAGTCTCGTAGCTTGAGCGGCTCGATTGCGCCAATTCTGGCTTACTTGATCTTGAGAGGGAATGATCGACCTGGGTTTGACTAATACCTGATTTTGGGATTGGTCAAAGATTTGACATCTCAACTTTCTAGTTTTCAGGTTTCTTCTTTCTTTCAAGGTTACTGGCGAGACTGACTTTTTCTAGCTTTGTTGAGGTTTTCTTGATGAAACTTCCCAAACTTGGCGTCTCTGACCTCTAGCATGATCCTCTGCTACAACTCTTAGAATGGAGAAAGAGTTAGATATAGGAATATTTGGCCTAGCCACCAAGCGTTTTTGAGATACTTCTCGAGTTTTTTTTCTGGGAGACCTTGAGTGTAGAGGCAGTTTTGGGAGAGATTGCCTTCTTGGTTGGGCGTCTCCTCCTCTTTTGAGGTTCAGGAGGAGAGTCCATGATTTTGTTGTCTATGCCATTCTGAGTTAGAGCAAAATATACTTCTTCTTCGTCTTCTTCTTCAGTTAGGGCTGCTGCGGAGAAATGAGCCACCATGGTTGAAGCCACCACTTTGGAGTGTTGATGATGACTTCTTGCGAAGGATGATGGTGTGAGAAGCCACCATTGTTGTTGTCTCGTTGCTGTCGAGATATATCATTTCACCTGCAAAACAAACAACAACTTCAACTTTATTAGTTTTTTTATTTTTTATAAGCAACCACTTAATTTACTTAACTATTTTATTTACTTTGCTCTTTCAAAGATGAGAGGAGAATCTTAGTCCCACCGGGCGTGCCAGATCCTGTGCGACCCTTTTTCGCGCCTCTCACCGCCCTGAAAAAGGAACTGGACGATGAATTACGGAAGAAGGACACGGAGATCCCTCTAAGTGTGCATTGAGATATATTTATATAAATTTGGAATGCACATTTAAAGGTTTTTTTAGTGATTGTGAGGTCTTTAAGATTCCAATGGGCGCAAGCCCCCATTGTTAATTACCCTGGGCTTTGAACCCGAGGAACCTCTGATTAAGAAAGGAAAAATAAACAGAATAGTTAAGCAATTTTAAGTGGTCGCTGTAAGAAAGGGCATGGATGATATGAACTTTTCAAGGTAGTCTACAACTTGTGAATTGACTTTTATTTTTATTGATAAAATGATTTAGTTTTTATTTATTTATTTATTTATTTGTTATTTGAACTTATCTTATTTAAATTTATTTAGTCTTGAGAGTTATTTTTATTTTAGATTAAGATTGATTTAATTCTAAAATTGAATTTTTTTATTTGATAAGAAGAAAGAAAGTCTTTTATTTATTATTATTATTATTATTATTATTATTATTTTTACTTATATTTTTTTATTTATTGATATCTAAATTTATTTAATTTTGAAGATTGAGAATTATTTTTTATTTATTTTTTTATTATGATCTTTATTTTAGGTGAATGTTGATTTAGTTTTGAAATTGAATTTATCTTTATTTTAGGTGAATGTTGATTTAGTCTTTCACTTTTTATTTATCTATGTATTTATTTATTTAATTCATTTTTATTTAAATTTTATTTGATTTTGAATAAGAGTTATATTTATTTTATTTTATTATTTTTTATTCATTATATATTTAATTTTATTTATTTTTATATTTTTATATTTTTATTTGAAATTATTTAATTTAGAATTTGATTTAATAAATAAGAATTATATTTATTTATTTATTTTAAGAAAAATTCTATCTTATTATTTTTTTATGTTATCTCTTTTTATTATATATTTTCAATGAATGCATTACTTTTATTTTATTTTCTTATAATTTTTATTCTAATTATTATATATCTTGAAATGATTATTCTTTAATGAAAATGATTTATTATAAATTTTTTATTTATTTTTTTAAGATCTATTTATAAAGAAATTTTATTATATTTTTATTTATTCTTATTATCAAAATATTTATGATTTTAAAATATTTTTTATAGAATGGATCATAATATTTTTCTGATTTTTAATGGTAAAGAAAATATAATAAGGTAGTGATCTTTTAGATTTTTTGAGAAAAATATATTAGTAACATACTAATTTTATTTGACAAAAATATCAATGAAAATGTTATGAAAAACTTTATTTTTAACATTTTTTTTAATTTGAACCCTGTAAAATATTATTTCGGGAGGAATATTAGCAAACAACAATCTGAAAACTAACGAAGAATTCAGCAAATTATACTGTTCTTTTGAATATTTAGAGAGAAATTAGTTAAAAACATACTAATTTTATTTGACAGAAAAATGAAATGAGATGTTAGGAACAACTTTTATTTTGAACATTTTTCATTTTGAGCACTTTAAAGTACTGTTTAGTGCAAAATACCAACAGATGACGGTTCTGAAAATCAGGGGCTGTCAGGATCGTTTTGCTTATTTGAAAGGTATTTACAATGTATTTTTGCATGAAAATTTATGTACAAGCTCCTATTGATATGTATTTGATGAATATAAAATAAAATATATATGTAAAATTCACGGATCGGTACAGTTTTTTAATTCTTTTCTGATAAAGGACTGAACTGGACAGCTGAGGGTATTTTAGGTATTTTTAAAACATATGTTTCAGAAACCTTTCGAACAATATCATGATACCATCAATAAGGTTATGATGAACAACTTTTATGTTGAAAACTTTCTTATTTAAAATTATTTTAATGCACTTTCGAGGATGTTTAGCAATGAAGTTTCAAAGAAAATTCAGAAAAAATGAAGAATGACTCAATCGTAATATATTTTTAGAAATTTCGGCATTATAACACCGTAAAAAGATAATTTGCAAAATTTATATCTTAATCCAGCACTGTTTGTGCTGAGATTTTATCAAATTCATTGATGTTCGCAGTTGAATTTTTATTTTTAAGTCCACTGCTGTTCGCAATGAGGCTTTTATTATTTTGACCCTCTACACTGCTCGTGTAAAGAGTTTATTATTATTTTTATTTATTTGTTTTGACCCTCTACACTGTTCGTGTAAAAAGGTATTTTCCTAAAGACATATACTATTCGTACAAGTCCCTTAAGTATATTAACGACTCAATTTATTTAATTTGAAACAAGAAATATAAGAAAATTTGTGGCAAAATAATAGACGTGATATAAGACTAGTTGAAATCTAAAATTTATTTTAATATAGCTAGAAAGCTCCAAATGCTATGAAAAATTATAAAAAGATGGATTATGATACTGAGAATATTTTTATAAAATTTATTTGATTATTTATTTATAGAAAAACTGAAGAAAAATATGAATTACTGAAGTGCTGTCAGCAGATTTGATACGAAACTTGAATCTGATTGCTATTTCGAAATTACTTTAAAAATAGATCTGAAGCTTGAAAAATTATGAAAATTTATAGAGAGATGCAATATAACTATATCTAGATTCTCACAAAATTTCAATTAAATTGAAGTAGCAGAGGTATAAATTTTTTATTTTCGAATCAGACCAGGGGCAAAAGAGGAAAATGTTGTACCAGTATTTGCTGATTTTCAGATCTAAAAAGGCTATAACTTTTTACAGAAAAATCAAAAAAATATAAAATCAGTTTCTATAGATTCATATGACTTATTTCTACGATATCTGAAAGTTTTATGAGATTTGAAGTAGATCTCATCCCATTTTTCTTTTTATTGCATTTTCAGCCATTTTAGGGCTGATTTTGCATTTATAAGGGATTCATTGATCTTATATTGTTTAAATGCATCATTTAGCTTCAATCTAACATTCAATGATGTTTGTATGCAGATTTGAGCTAAAAGAAAAGAAAGAAAATAAAAAAAGATCGAATTGCAACATAAGAACATCAAGAAAAAGAAGAAAAATCGATATTGCACATGAAAATTTTCATCTTTATTGCACGAATCAAAATTACAAACTCTAATATACTCTTAATATCTATATTTACAGGATATATGGCTACCTAGATCTAATTTGTAGCTTGAATAGAAGAGGATTTGATTGAATCTTGTATCTTTGGGCTTGATTTTGATCTCAACTCAAAGATTGGGTTTTATTTTGTATCTAATTTGAGCTTCAATTGATTTTGGCAGCGTTTTGGATTAGCATTCAGCTTGAGATGGGTTGTGTCTCTTGTATTTGAAGGAGGAGAGGGGTTTATATAGGCCTAGGGGGTGGTAGATGGATGTATGAGATCGGTTTGACTTTTCTTTGACCAATTTATGCACCAACTCCCTTCATTCATCTTCTCATACTCTTCTGAACGTTTTGTGGTGTATTAGACCAGTTCTAAGTGTTTTAAATGTGCTCTAACAGCTGAGAGGACAAGTGGGGCACAAGTGGAGTTTGTTATGTTTGCTGAAAATTTACAAATTTGCCCTCTCTAACCACCACTTGGTCACCAGATGATTCTAGGGACTTCTAGAAGGTTGTAGAGGTTCAAACACGTTCATGCCACTCCCTTCCTGCATTTTAGACCTTGCCGGATCACAATTATGCACCCGAGACCCGTTTTTGCCTTCAAACCCGATTTCAAGCCACATAGTCGTTCTCCTTCATTTCTTCACCATTTCTTGTGTTTCAAAGCTTGATTAACATCTAATTGATCCCAGGAATTGATCTACAATGTTTATTCAATCAATAGAATGCTCTGGTATAGAGTTTGACCAACTCGGTTTTTTGACCCGATTTGCGAGTTCGTGGTCTCACCAATTTAAAGCTTATGAAATTCAACCAAGCCCTCAAACAATCTCTTGTGACCATGGAGAAGGTGTTTGAAGTGTCAATTTGATCAATTATGACTCGGATTACTTAATTTCATTTTTGGATCGGAAACTTTCCCTTCAGTTTTCTCTCAAACCGCTCAACCATTTTGCAAGTTCTTTATCTCATTGTGTTCTCCTCTCCGTGCTCTTTCCAACGGTATATAATATGTGGGTTTTCGTCGCACGGGACCATAGGCTCCATTTTCGGTTTTGAAACAGTGAAGAACTCGGTACTGTAGCACGGGGACTGTAGCAATGGACATTTTCGAATTTAGCCCCTCTCCATTTTGATTTTTAATTGGAGTCCTCCATTTGCTGATTTTTTTATTTCTCCTTTGCTTTTAAATTGTTTCTCAAAGCTCCCTTTGTCCAAATTGCACCAAAATTTGCTCAAAAATTCCTTGCAATATAACAAAATTTATGGTAATTTTTATTTACCATTTTTCCTCTTGTTCAAGCATCAATTAATTTTTAACGCTTGATTAATTAATTTTTCATTATATTAATCGATAATTTGGAATTTCTTTGACTTCTGTAACTCCAAAAATATCAAGTAATATATGAAAATTCTCAGAATTTTATGGATAATTTTATTTTACCATAAAATTTGAGTTTTGAGATTTTTGAGTTTCGAAGAGGTTTTCGATTTGAATTTGTAGAGCTTCGGCATTTAATTCTTTTCTTAAGAATTTTAATTTTTGAGCATTTCACTGAATTCTTCTTTTTTCTTGGTGCTTCTGGACTTGAATTAAGCCTCTTCGGGCTTTTAAAATTACTCCTTGAATTTTTGAATCTTTTGTCCCAAGTTGCTTTTTAATTCCCTGAATTTTCAGGGGTAAACAATCTTACTCTCTTAAAAGAGCTAAAAGTTGAATTAATTCAGTAATGATATAACAATTTCGCAACTGGAAATCTGTCACCGAGCGATGATCTCCGTTTGTTTCTTATTTTTCTCACTATGATGCCTCACGTCTCTTTTGAAGTCGCATCCCTTCAGAAACCTCCTGATCTGTATAATTGCACCCCTCCCTATTTCTCTCTCACCCCTTCCTCGCTTCACCCTCCGCCTCTCCACCGCCGCTAATCCTCCCTCCTCACTAGGATCACAGTCTTCTCTCATATCACAATTCCTCATCTGTCTCTCTCTAGCCACCCACCTCTCTCGACATGGATCCACATGCCTTCTCCTCACCATCTTCACCGCTACCCATCTCTCTCGGTGTCGTTGCCAATCTCATCAATCACGTCACCCTTTTCTTTCCTGACGGGTATCCTTTCTCTCTTTCGCCACTGACCCTCTCTCTCATTTTTTTTGTATTTTTACTCTCTAAAATGAGTTTTAGAGTGTTGTCATGCCAGTATATGCAGGGATCTCAATTGTCAACTCTTTAGTTCTTCATAAGATTTATTTTCTCGCAATTTATGGTTTCAACACTCCCACTTTTGCTTAGGTTTTCATTGCACTTTGTTTATGCAATTACATTGATGAAAATTACTTCTCCAAGATATGATTTTGCACTTTTCTACATCAGCACCGCTTTTGGTATTTTAGGTCTATTATGCTATATACAAATAAAATTTTCTTGAGTTTTCTTGATTTATTGATTATTTGGTTTGGAAAGACAACAAGTATGTTGATTTGAGAAGAGGAAGCAAGATATGACATTTCACCTTACGGAATGGAGTTTGACATATTTAGCACAGTTTTGTTAATTTCAATTCCAGTTGATTCTAATGGGGAGACCAAATCGTCCTTTGAGAAAATAGCGTGTTTGTTAGTCACTTATATCTGTTAAGTTTGTTGGTATGTACATAAACTTATTGTTTTGTCATGTTGTTAGTAATGTAATTTGTTAAATTTATGTGCATAAACTTTCTAATGTTCTCTATTTATATTTTAATCTGTTTGAGAACGCTTCCGCCATGTTTAATATAGGTGTGTCAAGTGAACGTCGACGAGCAGAAATTATAGACAGCTGACAACCATCTTCTGCTATTTTACCGGCTAATATACCAGTTGGTCCTTATGCTTCATTTTGTTTACTTTTTGATTAAATTCATATATATATCATGAAAACAATATAGATTATAAATAGCTATCTAATTCAAAGAGCTTAACTTCACTAAATGCTTTCTACAAATGCCATTAGGATTGGTGTTTTACATTATAGTTATTTTTATCAGGTTTGTCAAGTCTATTTCATATTGATTAATGGTATTTTTGATTAGATGTGAAATTTAGGATTTTTTGAAGTAGTGATTACTCAAAAATGAATTTTCTATTACAGCTTATGGAATCAGTTAGGTATAGTTTAGATAATACGCTGGTTGGATCAAAAAATTTGTGGTTGTTTCCTTTGTTAGTTTAGATAATACGCCATGTTTATGTTGGTGGCCTACCACCAACTGTTAATGAGCAGGTAGTTTTCATTTCGTTTTTTCTTTTCGATTTACATCTTAGAAGTTGAGATAAAAAAAAGTGATGACGGTATGGTCGATTTTTTCTATCTTCATTGTTAACAATAATTTACTAGTCACGTCATGATTTGTATATTTCTTATTATATATTTTTAATTTTAACGGTATTTTATGAATTATAATTTTTCAACCTCATATTATTATATTTTTTAAAATTGTATATTCTATTTTAATCTCAACATTTTTTTCTTGATCGTATTTTTTTGCGTACATTAATTATCTTGATTGACCGCGTGAACAATTTATTGCTGATCTTCTTCTTCTTTTGTGATATAAATAATATTACTTACAGTTATAAATAGCTACATACCTTAACAATATTAATAACATCCAAACAAAGAAGCGGGTGTTAGGAATAACTTATTATTAATAACTATAACAACAACAACAACAAAGCCTTTAATCTCAAATAAATTAGGGTAGGCTAGAAATGAAACCTAAACAGAAAGCATAAGATCAAAGATCTCAAATATCAATGATAATAATGAATATGATGAAAGAAAAAGAAAATAAATAAATAAAATAATAATAATAATAAATATAAATAAGATAGTAGATGAATTATAATACATCTAGGAAAAATCTTAAACAAGTCTCTTAACAAAATTTTAAATAACTATTAATAATATCTTTCACAACTATAATTTTTTAACTAAGCATTGTCCTTTAATTATGCGTCAAGCTCCATTTAAAAAAGTTTAAAATTTATATTTTAATAATTATTTAATCACTAGAAATACTACTACTTATGAATTAGTATAAACAAGATTATAAAAAACTGTAAATAGTTCATAATCACTTATTTTAATTATGAACAAGTGCTTAATGCTAATAAGTCCTATAACTATTATAAATAACTTAGTAATTCAAAAGTTAAGTTGTGTTAAGGACATGCATTGCGACTTTTCGTGTCATTTGACTGGAATATTTTGAGAATTATTTGGGGATATAGTTTTGATACAAATAAAATTATCAATTAATATAAATAGTTTAATTTGGAGGGTGAAAAAAGACTATTAATGACTCCATCATTTCATATTAATAACATCAATATTTAATATAAATAGTAGTCAAATTATTACTTTAACTTTTAATAGTCAACTTATAAATATAAAATATGAAAACAAATTTTTGAGATTATTATCAGCCTTCTCTATAAAAATAACCCATTATGTGGAACGGAGCCGGTCACTTTAGGCGAATTCTTGCGAGGCGGCAGATAAAATTGCGGGCCAGATCATTTCCAAACTTCGAAGAGCCCCTGCTATCATTGGGCTGGAATGAATCATTTTGATTTGAATCTTCTTAGTTCCTTTCTTACCCACTTGCTAAGTTCTATACCAAAAGCCGACAGGGGTAAAAGTAAAACTATAGAAAGAATCTGGAGCAAATAATATGCCTTCAGCCCTTCATAGTTCATACTTCATAAAGGACTTGGACACTTGTTTGTAATTGTGACACTTATTCCGCAATGCCAATAGGTTTCTCGCGGAACTTTCCTTCAGAGATTGTATGTAACTGTAGGACGGGCACATCATGAATGAAATTGTATATAATTAGCCTTTAAAAAAATTCAGAAAATATAACCAAAGAATAAACAATTAACAATTGTACAAATCTCGTTCCCTTGTGAGTTGTGCCCAATGGGAAATCAAAACCATTCACAGCTTTAGCAATTCAGCTGTCGGAACAATCGTACAAGAGAGAAGCTCAGAAGCAACAATCATTTTATTTCTTAATCTAACTTTTCGTATAATTGTTTAAAGGGAAAAAAGAAGGAATAAAGTAAAGAAAAGAAAAGAAGATAAAAAAAGGCCCCTCTCATGGCTTCTACAGCATTTCGTTTGAGGCGCATCGGCGCCATCATAACCTTCGCAGGTGCCACTCTAGCTGCCACAGCAACCGCTGCCTCATCTCAATCATACGGTGGAGATGGGGCAGCGCTGGAGGCAGCGCGGCGGAGGATCGCTGATCCGACTGCGGCTGTGCCACGCCGGAGCGTGCAAGAGGCAGCCCTTGCGGGTACTAGCCCAGTCAACCCGCTTGATGTGCTTGTGATAGGCGGTGGCGCCACGGGATGCGGTGTGGCGCTTGACGCTGCGACAAGGGGATTGCGGGTTGGTCTGGTCGAGAGAGATGATTTCTCTTCTGGCACGAGCTCTAGGTCTACCAAGCTCATCCATGGCGGTCAGTGCCTT